>JANAVB010041760.1:0-101126 GCA_029216955.1 Iris pallida | reverse complement strand
GGTGACACGTGTTCCCCCCCAGCCGCCAGCCGCCTCACCGACTTTTCCCTATATATATATGTATATTTTAGGTTTTTCGAAACCCTATTTTATTCAGCAGCTTTTGGGATAGTTCGGGAGAGTTCTTCGACTTCGCGGAGGGTTTGCCGTTGATCTAGGCGTCCTTTTTATGCACCATTTTTGTTAGAAGCGTATTGAGGTTAGGTTTCTGAATATATAATTTATTTTCTGGTATTTTGATCTCGAATTTTGAATAATTATTTGAGTGTCGGTTGTCCAAAAATCAACACGTCACACGGTTTTCGAGATTTCGAGCGATCCCGAACTCCGTTTTACGATCCATTTGAAGTTTTGGAAAGCTACACCGAGCTCTACAACATTTAAGTTTTCTAGAAATTCAGATTTTCATCTAGTATTTTATTTGTTCATAGAAGTCAGATTTGGTCAACGGTTCATCGATTTGGTCATGGTTAGCCATAATGGCGATAACTTTTGACCAAATCGTGATTTTGTGGCACGGTCGATTCCAGTGCACTCATGGCGCTGAAATCTACATGTTGTACACTCAAACTTTTGAATTCATAATATTTGACTAGCAACAATATGTCTCGGTTTGCGTGCCACGGGTCCCGAATTTGAACCGTAAATTTTCTTGGCCAAATATTTGTGTGTAGATTGTTATTTCAGAATTAAATAGGTTAAAATTGGATTTTAGATGATTTATTCCAAATTAGAATAGTATTAACTAATTTAACCCATTAGCCACTTTCTAGGATTTTTAGAGTGGGAATTGTATATCTAACTTGTGGTTGTTTGTGCGACGGGGTTCGTGGGTGATGGCTTGATTTGATAGCTTCTAGGCCGAAGTTCATATTATCTTCAACTTGTGAAATCAATCCATCCAAGAGTTCAGGCAAGTACTTGTTGACACCTTCATGTGCATTTACTTTATATTGTCGTATTTCACTTATACATGCCATCTTCCGTGTCTTGACTGTTACACACACGAGAGTTGAGTGATTGACTATTGTTCATATTTTCTCATTGATATCGTGATTGTTCTCGTGACCGTATTTTCATGATTGTGAGCTATGGATATTAGAGGGGTACAATTATTAGGCACGTGGACAAAGCCCAGATTGTATTGTTGGCAAATCTTCCATTTACGGGGGCGGGACTTATAACCTCATCGTTCGCCCAAGCCGTCCATGTGTAGGAACGTTGTACTTCTCATGACACGTGCACTATTATGGTTTACATGAGTTTCTTTGTCTTTTCATTCTCGCTACCTTCTTAGGTCGTTTCATATTGCATTCCTTGTTCATATTGTTCGTGTTTTCCATTGATCATTAATTCACATGTTTAGTGTTATATTGCTTTATTGTATTTGTATTGTGAGGGCTAGAGTTGTACTTATTCCAATCCTGACTGGATAACCATTTTTCAGTTGACATATTCTTGATCACTATTCTCGACGACTTGCTCTCTTGCTTTGGGCTTTCGGGTGGAGTTAGATCTATCTTGGAGGCCAACCATAGATTCTAGTTAGAATAGTCACATGTAGCGGGTTTGTATTTGTATACAAATTGAATGTATTATTGGAATTGTAATTAAAATAATTATTATGAATGAGCAAAATAGAGATATTTGTTGTATTTGAGATTTATGAGTCCAGACGGCGTACTACCGCCGATGCTGCGGCGTAGGCTGGACTTGGCCACGTACTCGTATCATGAAAAGCGGGAGCGGGTCGTGACAACATCCTTTTGTTCTCCAATTCCTTCCAAGAAACCCCCACAAATGCCATCTCCAAATAATAAAAACCTCCATTAGCATCACCCTCACCATCACCAACTCTATCTTTTCAAGCAAGGAGGAGTACATCAAGGAAGGAAGGAGAAGCACAAGCAAAGGACCTCTATTATATAAATCTTGGTAAGTTTTCTAAACCCTTACTTCTTCTCCAAATATATTTTCTCCAAATTGATATCAACCTCCTCAACACAACCATGATTTTGATTAGTTATAACCATGGATGAAGCCTATAATTGATCGTCTACATGTGTTTAAATTTGAAGAAGTATTGAGTCATAATCATGCATGCATAATAGGTGTTTGTGAATAGGTTTGAGAGCAATAATAGTAGATACAAATTTGAGAAAATATGCATAATAATTCTGTTTTTATCAATTTTATCATGTATTTGTGATATTTAAACATTAAAATCTGAACTTAAACTAGGCATGCCAAAAAACTAGTTTTGTATGTGTGTTTTTGACATGTGTTGGTACATCGGTAGTTGCTGAAATTTAGGCTTAAAAGTGGTAAATTTTGCATAATAAATTAGGTTTAGAGGTGTTTAACAAGCATGGTTTGATAGGTGTACATCATGGTTTGGTGTTGGTAACATTCTAGGTCAATTCCATGATCAACTAGTATGTGCAATCTAATGATTTCCATGTACCATGCCCCAAAATGTCAAATATGGAATTCAAAGGTTTAATGGACATAAATCATGGTTAAACATGTAATTTTATGATTTAAAAATGGTTTATACTCATATCCATGTATTGAGAATCTAGTCTCAAGTTTTTTATGACAAAAGACTCGAAACTAGGTCATGGTAACTATTGGAAGTTGGTGAAATTGTTGTACCATGTGTCATGTGTATAACTAGACTTGGTTTTAGGACTAATCATTGAGTTTATAAATAGTAACAATAAAAATAATCTTCATTTATATGTGTATTCTTGGATAGGTCTTGGTGTTGAGGACTCAACAAATCTTGACAACATGAAAGTACACCTTGTCAACTTGTACAATATATTTTCATACATGTTTCTCTAGTCTACTGTTGTTTCTTTCTTAGTATATTATATTTGATACTCATGCCTTGTTCATGCTGCTCTAGTTGTTTGTCGTTTTATGTGCACGAAGATTTGTTTCTATTTTTCCATCATTACTTGTCATATATCTTTTTTATTCTCGTATGCATCTTGGGATTTATCGTTGCGAGTTCCTAAGCCACGTCCCCTTGAAACGACTTGACTTAGACTTGGCTTGATTTGCCTCATAGTTCTTGGCAAGAGTTGTTATTAGGTGTTGGCTATACTTGACCTCTTCGATATAGCCCCTACAAAGCTGTGATAGAGACTTACTATAGGTTGTGAGCCCCACAGAGCTACGTTCTATAGGTCCATTAGCTCCCATATGGTTGTGATTTATTTAATTTACCTATACTCATGTTTATAGCACGATCTCGATGGCATGCCACTTCTTTCATTTTATTTCTTGTACTTTTCTCTGCCATTATTCTTGCATTTTGTACTGTATAGTTGGCTTGAATATTATGTATCTTGTTATGTCCCATGAGGACATGGACTTGTCTCCAGGTATTGACGAGGAATACCCGACCCAGACACGACGCAGTTGCATTCACTTCTGACCAGGTCGAGATCGATCCACCCAAGTTCATGTGAGCGAGGCTCAACATGCTTTCTACTATTTCTTTTAAATGTTTTAATAATTAGTCTACTAGCAGTGGATTTGTCTCCACAAGACTATTTCATTATATGTGTTGCATTGACATTCTTATTAGTTATAGTACTCTATTCATCCATGGATTCTTTTCTTTATACATTATGGATGAAATATAGAGATTACATGTGACTGATATGTTGTGCTTGAGACCTTATAGACAGCTTAAGTGCATGCTTGAGGGATTTCATAGAATGGGTTCGCCCTTCAGTGTGTACCAGTTGCCAAGTCATATGCTTGTCCCGTGAGTCTTAGGACTACGTAACAATGACGAGCCACTATCAAGCAATATTGGACAATACATGAATTATGGGTGCACTATGACAAGCCACTATCAAGCAAACAAGACTAGAACAGTACTAGACAAGTCATGTTAGCAAATATGTGCTATAGCAATTATGATCAAGGCTAGACTTGGCAAGTACAATACAATACAATAAATCTAGACATGCATGTACACTCAGTATAAATATGCCATGACATGTACATGAAATTAATATGCAAAAAAAATCATGAAACTGATTTTTTTTTACAAAATCGGTATACTGTCGTTATGTCGTTCTGAGACCACAGAAACTCTGTGACAAAATAGGTCAAAAAAGGTATACCGTCGGTACAATGCAATAAATCTTCTGTATGCCATTTTTGGACCGAAATCTATTAACTACAGAAAATCAAATTTTTAGAACCCAAATCTCGTCCAGATATTTGCCAAAAATAAGTCTAGCAGGAAAATAATACTGAGGTAAGTCTCATATAGCATATGGATTAGGTTTCATAGTGATAACTGTCGTATCACTTTCGATGCCAAGTTTTTCGACTAATAAAATAACAAGACTTTTGCAAAAAAAAATCAAAACCTAGATCAAACCAAATTCAGAAGCATGTAAATAGACAATATTCACGAGAGAACCTATTTAACAAAACATGTACTAGACAATACTGAGTATAGATCAAATGAAAACAATAACAAAATAATATTGTTCAATAGTTCGACAAAATGTACTTGCCTAAAAATGAGCTTCCAGTCTAAACCATCTACTCCACAACCAAGAGGGTTCAGAAACCACTCTTAGGCCTCAAGACCAAGCTCCAAGCTTACGAGAAAAATAGAGACGAATGAAAAGAGATAAAAAGAAGAGAGAAAGTAAAAAAAAAGAAAGAATAATGCTATTTGTCTCTCCAAATTGTCCCTCCAAATCACCATTCCTTACGTGGCAGCGGACATGGCATATTGATGTGGTTGCTGACATGACAAAATTTACAATTAAAATTAAAATTAATAATAATAATATTAACATTTAAAATTAATAAGAATATTAACATTTATAATTAATAATAATATTAACATTAATATTAACAATAATATTAAAACTAAAATTAATGTTAACATTAATACTAATATTAGTATTAATATTAAAATTAATATTAACATTAACTTTAACATTAACATGAAAAAAATTGGGTAATTAATTTTTTGGTTAATATTTGTCATGTAATCTGCTATGTCATATGAAATATAATATTATTTACATACCACGTCAACTACCACATAAGGAGGGATAGTTTGGAGGGACAATTTGGAGGTACGAATATCATTACTCAAAAAAAATTAAAATAAATCGAAGGGGTATAGATAGATAGGGTGAATAAATCTAACTTTCTGATCTGCCTCGTTAGTGATCTATAACTCAATCCGATCAATCTCATACATCCATAAAGAAAACCAAGGAACTAATTGACGAAAGGGTGCTTCCGAACCAAGAAACCAATGGACGATAGAAAGTACCAAATACTATTCATAAAAATATCTAAAATAGAAAATATCTTCGAATAATATACAGGCAGTATAGACCAGTATACCGATGTTATGTCAGTCTGGCAGTCAATTCCTACTTTTAGGAAAAATTTGGGATTCCATTCTGTGCATGAGTCCTAGCACGAGTCTACGACAATACCAAAGGATGAAATAAAATTCACTGGATGTATGATATTAAACATGGTCATTAGAAACATAATAAATCAGGAGTATAAAACGATTCAACGATCACAAAACACAAAAAAGTAAATATTCGCATATATCCGTAATAAAAAGTAAATACTTATGTATCCGTATACAAATATTGATAATGTGAGACGACTCTAAGAATTTGTATGTTTGGTTTTAAAGCTCTCCTCCAATATCCTTTATGGTACATGCTATTAGGAGTGAACCCTACTGATTTATATGGCCAGATATTGTAATCGAACATATAAGGTGCTAGATCCTGACTTGGCTATGATATCTAGCCATACAAGATCAGAGGGGTCCATCTTTAATAGCAATTATCACGAATGAATATCGAAGAGAGATTGAAAATCGAAACACAATGCACAATTCATATCAACAAATACATATCTAACAAGAAGAATAATATACAAGTTATATCGTAAAAAGATAAGTAAAAATATATACATTTTGTATTTGTTAATGTAAAAAAATTCAATTAAATAAGATTAAAATTAATTTTCTTAATGACCCATTTTATATCTTCCCAACTATTTAAATTATTTTTATTTTTAATTATTTTAATTATTTTTAAATAGTAAGCCATGAACCATTGCCCAAGAACCATTTTTATAAAAAATTGGTCAGCTCAGACATGACCGAACTAGCTTAAACTAGGTTCTGGCCAGGTCTAGGTCTAGGTCTATTTCTAGGTTTTTGTTTCACAACCCGATCGGGACTATTATTTTAGACCGGGCTGGTCGGATCGGACTAAACATGATCAAAATTGGGCCAATTCGTGTAGCATCTATCTTCCAAGAAATCATAATTTAAAGCCTAAAAACTTTGAATCTGTGAGTTTGTTGTTTGAAACCGATGAGTTATCGGGACGATGTTTTTATAGACTTAAAAGCTAATAATCTAACTCATATAGCCTATAACCCTTCATTTGGCATTAGAATAGTACAATATGAATATAAATAATTTACAGGAATTTACTAGATATTTTTAGGAAATTTTCTAAGGTCATTTGGTCTTTATTTAGGTTCTAAATCCTATTTTAATTAAACATAACTGAAATTTTCATATACAATAGTATTATAAGTAAATAACAAATAAGACAAAAAAATTAACAATGTTAGAAATTATACCTGTTGAATCATGAGATAAAGACCAAAATAAATTGTGGAAGCATATCTGAATTCATTGTCTTTGCTTGACGGATCTTGAAGCAGACGTCTCTTTATGGGGTTTGATCTTCCAACCCGCTATGGCCCTTAATAACAAAGATGAAATCTTTGTTCCTCTCTTTGTTGATGGTGATAAAGAAGAGAATAGAGAAACCCTCTCTTTGGTGGCCGTATGAGTTGGCGGCCATAACCCTAATGAATACATATATTTATATATTTTGATATTTCTAATTTGGCCCCTCATCAAATTAAATTTATCTCTAGTATCTACACATTATTTCCATGACAATTATACCTTAAGCCAATTTCCAAATAGACCACTTTAATTTGGCTTAATTATTTAGATAGCCCAACACAATTAATTTATATGTGTGGCCCATATTATAGAATAATTCCAACAATCTCCCACTGGGCCATATATGTAACCTTATAATTGTGTTAACATTAGTAATCTCATAAATTGCTATCTTAATCCTTATGGTATATCCGGACAATCTCGTCCATTAACCATATCAACATAGGATCAAAGCGGCATTCGTCACATATAGCGCAACTAAACCATCAATGGTCACATATACCAATATAGTTAAACGACATAGTTCAATCATGGATGCGTAGCATGAAAATTACACGCAATGGGATCAATACATGTCTATTTCCAACTGGTCCTCCTTAACTTTAGTGAGATCAATACTTTAACATAATAAAAATAGAATGAACTGAATTTTCATGTATCTGATCAGATAAATATCCAAAATACTTTAATACATAAATGTGTCAAAAACCAAATAGCACCCAAATACATAAAATACAAACTCCCACTGTATTGCCATATTCTTAATTAAGATAACATCCATATGAGTAGTATGCACATGAAAGACCCTGGGTGATAATGCTTTTGTGAGCGGATCCGCTAATATGGAGTTTGTCCTAATGTGCTATATGGACACTTTTACCATTCTGAATTCTTTCCTTCACAACTAGAAATTTTATGTCAACATCCTTTGACTTATACAAGTTCTTGTTATTATTAGAATACAGTACTGATGATTTATTAGTCACACCATAATTTATGTGGTCTTTCAACACCGTACTGTAGGTGCAGCCTTGTGACAATTTCGTAACCATATTCCCTGAATAGATGCCCCACAGCATGTTATAAACCTTGCTGTCATGGTGGAAGAAATTATGAGTACATGTTGACACTCATCCAAAATATGCCTCTATTAGTCAGCATAACCTGATGTAGATCTCCTGCTGTGTTGGCATCCAACAAAATCGGAGTCGAAATACCTTATGATCTCCAGAATTATTCGATCTCCTACAAAGAGCATATAATTTCTTGTTCTCTATTAATTACTTAAGTAGTTTGGCTGCTACCCAATGATCCATCCATATTTGCTTATATATCTGCCTAACATCCTAATATGTACGCAATATCCTGATGCATACATATTTGAGCATACATTAGACTCCCTACAACTGATCATGAAGAAAAAATTCTATTGTATTTTTTTAATTTTAAGGCTAACCTTAAGACACTTGATTGAGACCGAATTTGTCTCCTTTAACGAGAGGTGTCACCTGGTTTGCATTGAATACTTTAATCAATATACAAAACCAGAAAATTATTCCTACTTCCCACACTGAACTTGTGATACACACAATCTTCAACAGTGTTCATCTCAAAACCAAACGAGATAATCACTTGAAGTACCTTTGACGAGAAGCTTGCTTGAGTTCATAAATGGATATTGTCAATTTTAAACCATATTCTTTGGGTCTTTCGACACAAAGTTTTCTGGTTGTACCATATAAACTGTTTCATCAATGTTACCATTGAGAAATGTCGTTTTGACATCCATTTAATGTAATTCAAGATCAAAATGTGCAATATGTGCTATGATTGTTTTAAAGGAGTTTTTCAAAGATACCGAAAAGAAAAGAAAAAACTCTTTAAAATCAATCCCAAAATTTTGAGCAAAGTCACTAGCTACAAGACGTACTTTATACCTCTCCACATGACCCTTCGAATCCTTCTTGGTTCTAAATGTCCATTTGCAACCAATGGACTTCATACCTTTTGGTAATGAGACAAGTTCTTAAACTTTATTGTCTTGCATGGACTTACACTCCTTATTTATTGTATAAATCTATTTTGAGAACTGGAACTTTCCATGGCCTGACGAAAGTTGATTAGATCATCTTCTAGTATCCACAGTCTTCCTCACGTTCCTAGAGAAATATGTCAATATTTTCCAAAATTATGTTTCTCCTTTCTCTGGTGGACCATCTTAATATTACCGGTTCTTGAGGTTGTTGAGTTTGTTCCTTAGGAATGATTACCTTATCTTGAATGGGGTGCCGCTACGTTGTCGTTGTTAAGTTATCTCAACAACGACTTATAGAGATAATTCGACATTGTCTTATTGAGGTCCGAATTCACTTCTTGATCATGACAGGTATAGAATCCTGTACATCGTCAAAAGTGATAGTAGAAATCGCAATTGATTACTTCTCAAAGACAACGATCTTGACTTTATTTCTCCCCCAAACTCAACAACCTCAAAAATTGTTACACTTCTCGTCTCAAAATTTCTTAGTGTGGGACCGTATAATTATTAACCCCTCGATTGGTCAGCATAGTCAATAAAGTAGCTGCTTATAATTTATCTTTGGTCTGTCTTTCCATTAGAAAACTCAACAATAAAGTAGCTGCTTATAATTTTAAGAGGATTTTGTACAACCATAATAGGTTTAAGCCAACCCGACATTGACCTTCCAAATTAGAAACTCAATATGCACCCATTGATTCACCTTTGCATAACTTGAGATTTAAATATCAAAACCTTACTAAATCTTTCCTAAGATATCTCTACCCAAACCCTAACTCATCAACCCTCAAACCCTTATATATATATATATATATATATATATATATATATATATATATATATATATATTTATATATTTATATTTATATTTATATATATATATGTGTGTGTGTGTGTGTGGTCGGCCATCCTCCGATAGAACCCTATCCCGAGCGCCCAAACCCTTTGAAGCCGTCGGCCTATTGCAAGCCCTAGCCGCATAATAACCAATCTACACCACTTTCTCCCCTTCCACCACCTCTCACATAACCCTAATACCTTCCTCCAATGTCCTACCAAGTCCCTGAGGAGTCATAACAACTTCGTGGAGGGGTATGGAGCTTAAACGTCACCTGAAGTTGGGAGTTCAAGTTTGAATTCGTCATAGCAGGTATGTTGTTTTGTAAATAGGGTTTCATATACTTTCCAATGTCCGTTTCTTACAAAACCTGTCACTGTTTTGTAAATAGGGTTTCATATACTTTCCAATGTCCATTTCTTACAAAACCTGTCACGGCCCGCACCTGGTATAGGGCACGAGTAGTGAACAACGCCCAGCCTACGCCATAGCATTGGCGGTAGAATACTGTCTAAATAACTAACTATCCATCTAACACAATAATATAATGTATCTGTCATAGATCTCAACTCCAAAATAGAGGACAAAGTACAATAATAATGGTAAATACTCAATCACAATCTAAAGAACGATAAGATATCAAGAAGTCCAAGAAACTACAAAGTCTAAAACATCAACAACATCCAAATACAATAACCATATCCAAATCTCAAATAAGATAACAAAATCTCCATTATATATACATGCCAAGAGTTCTAACAGTAAATCGCACAGAAGTCCAGAAGCAGAAACATTGAATAACACCAACGAAAACTTGAAGCAAAACACAAGTCATTCAAAAATAATCTTTATTGATATTGAAACAAAGATTACAATGTGGCACGAGGCCATGATTACAATCACTCAGTCTCACTCTTCTCCAATACAAGTCACTCTGCTCTCTCTCATCTCTCAATATATTTAGACGAGACAGCGGATGCTTCAGATTGGCGATGTCCATACATTATGTCCCGTATAAGTTCAGACTCCATATGGCCACATGCCTCGAAATACTAAGGGACTCCATGCCTCGACGCATCCAAGCGAGCTCCACGCCAACGAGCTTCTACTTGTGCCTGCACATGGAATGAGCTCCACTGTGCTGGTGGAGTGAGCTCCTCGTCCACCCATACAAAACCAACACGTTCATTTACTTTGTGCCATACAAAATCAACACGTTCATTTACTGTGCTGGTGGAGTGAGCTCCTCGCTTGACTTCCGTGCCATAATTCAAGACGCAATGACATGGTCGTGCCATAAATCCCTTCATATAACATAATCGAGGCAGTGCCTCACCACTTAGTAACTTACCTATACTTGTGTCGTAACAACGTAGTCATGCCATAACATATCGAGGTAATGCCTCGATATTTAACATGAATTAATCGAACTTTCCCTACGACCCTTCTTGACTTAACTCGAAAGTACTCAATTTCAACTTATGCAACTCTATGCCGACGACTTATTACTCAATGCCACATCTTGTGCCGAAGCACGTGTCCGTACTATAGCCAAATCTTAGACCCAAAATAGTGTTACAACCGTGCATACCTTCTTAACTCAATCGTACCGTGCCTATACTTTCTTTAATTCGACCGACACCATGCATGCGGATTGCCGCTCAACACGCCAACTTATCTATATGAAAGTCACTGACATTAACTAGCCATCGTGGACTAGCTCGGGTAGGCGACCCATGGAAAGCCCCAGACTACCCACGTAATACCAGTCACAGAAGAAAGCCTTGTGCACAAGTTGTCCATGACCATGCACATATGAGAACATCTACACTGACATAAATACATGATCTAATTTATGGGTCTTTCGATGCAAGGTAGCTAGCCCCATGGAAAGCCCCAGACTACCCACGTGGTATAATACAGCGCTGCTATAATGTCTTCCCCTAGTTCGACCTGGCCCTGGCGTCCCGACGTAATACCAGTCACAGAAGAAAGCCTTGTGCACAAGTTGTCCATAACCATACACATATGAGAACATCTACACTGACATAAATACATGATCTAATTTACGGTACAATTCGAACCATACTTAGCAAAATGTGCTTTGGAACCTTACTATGCAAAATGTGCATAGGAACCATGAGACTCCCAACGAGGGATTGCCTCGATGACAAACGATCGCATGAACTTTCTATTCTTTAAAACCCAAGGAACGACTATTGCATAGCCTTTCTACTTAACTTGAATAAAATGTGTTCTTCAAGTGCCATAGACCGTGGCTAACTTATCTTTGAAGCAACCGTAGCTCGTGCCTTAAACCAACTTGTGTTCTATGTGACACTATCGCCCAAGTCATACTTTATATGACGAGCGCTGAAATTGTGGGGCTATGTGACTTAACAACCACAGAAAGCATGGGACAGTGCTTAGAATGACTTCGATAGCCCGACATAACTTTTGTCTGACTCAATCGTGCAACAACTTAATCCATGGGATGCGCAAAGGCTATGCCAAGCCATAGATGATGGGACCGTGCATGCTTCATCAAGCATTTATACGTGCGACGCCTATGAATTATGCTAAGTTCATAGCTTGTGGAAACATCGATCAACTTTCCTTCTTCCAAGCCATGGGACAAAGGACCAAGTATCATTTTGAAAGCACGTCGTGTAACACTTCTAAGTCGACCGTGGGACCCTTCCATATTCTAACTCAATTCGACCCGACTTGGGATTATTCCCTTAGCCATGTGGATTTGCCTCTTTTATTATCAAGCCTACTTGTGCATTTGAAAACTTTCGTTTTAGTGTAAAGGCCAAGCTGAGGCAAGTTCACCGAAGCCACCCACCTTAGCAAGGAGCCACCTCGACCGAGCGGGACTTCTAGCAAGCCGTTTCATGCTAAGTCTGAACGCTGTTGGCATTTCGATTCCTCCGATTGGACTGAGCGGGACGGAGAATTACATTATACACCACTCAGAAAAAGTTTCATCCTCGAAACTTACTGAGTACACTTATTGACTTATAATCTTTTGATTCAATATCCAACGATTCTTGCACATACTCTACCTATGCGTTTCTTCAATCCGGGCCACGCTCGTGCTTATACTGCCCCATCTCGCTCAGTCAATCGGAGGAATCAGAATACCGATGGCGTTCGGACTTAGCCTTGCAACGGCTTTCTCGGAGACATCGCTCTGTCGAGGCAACCCCTCGCTCAGGTGGGGTAGTTTCGGTGAACTCGCCTCATCTTTTCCTTCACATAATAAATCTAATGTTTTCAACTTACACAAGTAGGCTTGATAATGAAAGAGACGAATCCACATAGGTAAGGAAATAATCCCGACGGGTCGAATTAAGTTAGAATATGAAAAGGTCCAATGGTCGGCTCAGAGTTGGTGTACGGTGTGCTTTGAAAATGATACTCGGTCCTTCGTCCCGTGGCTTGGAAGAAGGAAAAGTTGGTCTCCGACACAAACTATGAATTAGCCTAAGTCATAGGCGTCGCCCGCTTAAATGCTCGATAAAGTTGCTTCCATGATGCAAGGCTTGGCATAGCCTTTGCTCATCTCTTGGGTTAAGTTGTAGGCTCGATTAAGTTAGGCAAAGTGGTGGCGGTCGACCTAAGTCATTCTAAGCACTGTCCCTTGTTTCTGCGGTTTTCGATATTACTTGGTTTCACAATTTTAAGGCCGTTTGCATAGGTATGTCTTGGGCGGTAGTGTCACCCAGAACACCAATTGACGTAAGGCACGATATCACGGACTTAGTATTTCTAAGCCACGGGCCATGGCTGATTTAATTGAGTTAGAAGGAGGGCTTTCAAATAGTCGTTCCTGAGTCGAATAAAATGATAGGGCAAGAAAGAAGAATGCTCGTGACCATCGGTTGTCGAGGCGAGGTCTCAGATGTGAGGAGTATTGAACTGGGCCCTGAAAGAGATGGTAACACTAGAAGTAGAATGACTGTGTGAGACGTCAGTTCGAGTCGAGTCTTGCATGGTCATTGGACAACTTGTACAAGGTAAAATAAACGTTTTTCGAATGGCGACACAGGCGGCCAACGGGAACCGTTTCGATGGTAGACATCATAGATGTGCTGGATGACCGTACGGGTTAGGCGGGGACTTACCGCGAAGCTCGCTAATCGTGCTGGCAAGGGGCATCCATCTAATCAAAAGCTATAAAGGGAGTCTATTATAGCTCTGGGCGCTAGAGACTAGTTCATATAGATGAGTCGGCATGGGCGACGATCCGCGTGCATGCCTTTGGATTGAGTCGAGTATTGTGTTCACTATATCAATGAGTCGAGTCGAATGCGTGCACGATCGGAAGACAATATTTGGGCCTAAGATTTGGCTGTAACGAAGACACTGTGCTTCGGCACGAGATGTAGCTTCAAGTCTTAAGTTGTCGGCATATAAGTTGCATAAGTTGGATTTGAGTCATCTTGAGTTTAAGTCAGGAAATGCCGCAAGACAAAGTCGGTCCAGTGACACTTAGTCCAAAAGTCTTAATTTGGGTCAGTTGGTGATCAAAGTAGCAAGGGCAGCGAGGCGGCGATATAGTTAAGTCATACTGAGTTGCGAGGCATGGCACGATGGATTTATAGCACAGTCTTAAAGAAATTGGGTGCTATCACGTAGTCGCGTCTCTGATGTTGGGTCGTAAGACAAACATGACTTGATTGGTTAATATTGTTGATGCAAGCACGGGATGGTCTAAAGACACAAAATAGGCCAAGGTGTCTGTCCTAAAACTGATCCTAAGGTAAGAGTAGAAAGACAATCCTAAAGGGACTATGTTACACAAAGTAATTGAACGTGTTGGTTTTGTATAGGTGGGCGAAGAGCTCATTCCACCAGTACAGTTGAGTACTGACACCCACATAATTTCCATGTGCAGGCATAGGTAGAAGCTCGTGGCACGGAGCTCGGTTGGATGCGTCGAGGCACGGAGTTCCTTGGCGATTCGAGGCGTGCGGCCACGTAGAGTCAGAAATTATACGGGACATAATGTATGGACATCGCCTTCTGAAGCATCCGCTGGTTCAAGACTTTTACATGAGAGATGAGGGAGAGCTGAGTGACTTGTAATATGAGAAGGGTGAGCTTGAGTGAGCTTGAGTGACTTGTAATCTTGGCCTTATGCCCCATTGTAATCCTTGTTTCAATATCAATAAAATGTACCTTTTGAATGACTTGTGTTTTGCTTCTAAATTTTTGCTGGCATATTCAATGTCTCTGCTTGGGACTTCTGTGCAACGACCCCGTCGCAGCCGCTGTAATCGGCTGTTATGGAACCTGCCTTATACGAGCGTAATCTAGGCTCGTGTGGTATCACGCCTTAGCTAGGACGATCGCTCCTATGGGAGCGGGACATGACAGTGCTTTAGTTATCTTTCGACACAAATAACTATATCTCAACTTGGGTAACTTACACTCGTCGTACACATAGACAGCTCAGTTCTAGGCAAACTACCTGATCAATCAACATCCGAGTTTGTTTCGAATCCAATAATTGCACTACCATCAATCTTTTTCTTCGCAACACACAATTTCAAAATTCTCGATTACTACTCGTTCCTTTATTCTCATTTGAATTTAACGTATCACTTAGTTGGATCGAGCACATATTTAAGGCATCCCCAAAATATGTGTATTTTAGCCAACCCTTGTGATAGTGAATCCAATCCCACCTATTCGATTCATCCTATCAATCCTGAAAATCAATCATACCGATTCTATCTCTCGAAACAGGGACGTCTTGCCTAACCACTAGGCCATCTCTATAGGCTAAAGTCATCTATCAGTATTGGAATCATAGTTCCTAAATAATAATATCAACACTAACCCCAATCCTAAGGTCAAACCAAAGTTGATAGTACAGGATTTTCTACCCAAGTTTGCGTCGCTCCGATTTCTAATTCTTCGAGCATAGATTTCTCCTATCTGTATTCGTAGCGTTCAGTCCAGGGGTCTGAGTCATTCTGCAAAGCCATCCTACAATAAGTTTTGCTCAACCAAATCCTCTGCATATCATTATCGTGTGTGTAAACTAGCAATTGGCATATTCTATCTCTTCAAACACGTTAGATATAATCTACCTATCCATCATTTCCAAGTCAAGTACGCTACGACATGATTTATTACCAAACCAAAATAATTTATTCTATATTCCCTAAATTATTTATCACAATTCACATAATCGATCACAAGGTCGTCTAGCTTAACAATATGTCACGCTCCAATCTCATGCAAGTCCGATCATCCATGTTGGACATGAAATCACCATGCATTCCTGCAGGATAATCGTTCTCATCGGGACATAACTCTTGCTTTGAGTCTAGATTAATTCATTCTTGATACGCAAATTGGATCTAGTCAATCATCAAATTTTACTTAATGGTCAATCACAAGTTTGACCAATCCTCAAATTTACTTTCGTATCAAACCACAAGTCGAAGCAATCCAAATTGCCGTGCCCTGATCTTCCGAGTTCAATCATTTTTGCTGGACATGAATGACCATGTCAGCGCTCACGTGGAACGATCTCCACAAATCTGACGTGATGCATGTGCGAGGCTGGAGTTATGCTCGCACAAGATAAGAACGTCGATATTTTGGTTATTGTCAAAGCAATCAAGATACTTTCTTTTTCATCCAAGCATTCATTCCAATCAAAATCCCAAGTATAGCATCCATCAAAACAATAACACATTACACGATCGTCATTCCCCGAATTAGAGTTCCCCTGAGTTATCATTGTCATGACACGCACCTGTTTGCAAAAATAAAAAGTTCTATTACAAACTGAAAGAAAGAGTACAAGAGTACAATTGATTTTTGGAGAAGTACAACTATAGGAATATGATCAGAAGACGATCACTTTATCCCTTGGACGATGTGATATTGAAGACACAAGCCTCTGGCAGATGCAATAGCACTTTAGCAGGAGATTATGATCATTCGTGATGCCTTGAGACTGATTTAAAACTCTATTTATAGAGTTCTTGAAATAATTTTTTAGCAGTTATTCTGAGTTGTGCGCACTTAAGGTTGCGCGCCTCCTGTTCACTTGTGCGAGCGGTTACACCAACTGCTGTAGATGCGTGGCATCGTTTGATTGAGATACGCATAGTCGTGGGCGGTATAGTGGGTACTTTCTGCAAAGTTAGTGGCTTGCGCACTAGGTCACTCTGTTCTGAACAATGTTTGATCACCTTGCACGAGCTTCATCAGGTTGTGCGTGGGTGCAATGTAACAACTTGTATGAGCGGTTGCACCAATTGCTGTAGATGCGTGGCATCGTTTGATTGAGATGCGCGTGGTCGTAGGTAGTGTAGTGGGCACGTTCTACGAAGTTGGTGTTGGCCCATTGGTCATCATCAAATCTGATTTTAATAATTGATCAAACTCTGTCTCGATATAAATCCAAGGCAATTCAGATATTTACCTACAACGTTTTGGATACTGCTCAACGATGGATATCTACGATGTTCAAGACTGAAGCTGTTTGCCACTCCAAATGTACCTCCGTCAAAGTAATATAATTTTTTATTTTATTGAGTCTAGGAATACATTGTACACCAAGTCGTACTGGCAAATAGGCTATCCGGATTCGTTTTTCAAAATCACCCTATCCTTTTAAAAATGACCTATATTTTTGAAAAACACCTATTTTACAAAAAGCTTCTGAAGGATTTTCAAAAAGCCAAAATGATTTTTCTTATAATCAACTGGCAGAACCATAGCAGAACTCGGCCAGAGTTCGGCCAAGTTGAACGTTATGTGAACATTTGATTTTGAACTTGGTCACCCTTCAGTTGCAGTTTGTTACAAAGACCTCTGTCAGAGTTCTGCCCGAATTCTATCAGAATTCTGTCTTTGGAAAAACTATAAATAGAGAAATATTTCGATCATTTCAACTAGGGGTGAGCATATAACGGTTGTAAACCGAAAATTGAACTGAACAAAACTGAAATATGACAAACGGTTCGGCTTTTCGGTTATCGGTTCGGTTTTCGGTTTGAAAATTTAAAATTTTAAAATAACGGTTCGGTTTTCGGTTCTTGATCCGGATAACTGAACCGAACCGAAAACTGATTTAGATTTAATAATTTATCAAACTATCCTCAATCTACATATACTAATATTTTGTAACTCTTAGCCGAGGACACTCTCCTCTTATTATCTGTCGGTACTGTTTTTAGCACTCTCTCTCTCTCTCTCTACACTCAATCTATATATATACTGATATTTTTCACACTATGTAATATATAATTCATTAATACAATAATATCATATTTTTAAAATAAATTGTTATTTAAATAGGCATATTTTGCTAAAAAATTGAAGGTCCGGCACATTGGCCCATGAAACCGAACCGACCGAAAACCGAACCGAATTAATTCGGTTCGATTTTGTTCGATTTTTATAAAAACGGTTCGGTTTTCAGTTTTGAGAAGTACGGTTTACGATTATTTTGGTTTTCATATATACGGTTCGGTTTCAACCGAATCGAACCGTTGCTCGCCCCTAATTTCAACACATCAATTCACTTTCAATCTCTTCTCTTATAAAGCTTATATTTTTCTCCAAAGAGTTCTCAAAAGCTTACATTTTCAAATCCCAAGCCAGTTACAATCTCCTAGTCGATTTGCTAGTGCGGTACGGTCTAGAAGTTTCAGAGCAGTTGTAATTAGAGGCTTGATTGATGATACAACTCTTCACAATAGAAGTTAGTCGAGTTCTTCGTATCAAAGCTCGCGTCTGTAGAAGTTGCAAGGACTTCGTATGAAAACTTGCAGGATTTTCCAATAGTGGATTCAACTGGAAGCTAGAGTTCTTTCGACTGGACTAGTCCTCACAAGAGGGAAACCAGTATAAATCTCGGTGTTTGCGTTTACCTTCTGATCACTTTTTTATTACTGTCATTTACTTTGTGATTATTTTTATACCTATAATCTAACTGCTAACGAGATTTTTAATTAGCAATATTCCGCTGCCTACTCTATTCACCCCCCTCTAGATTATTCTGCTTTATGATTTCGTTCCTACAATTGGTATCAGAGCAGGTTATACAGGTAAAGCAAGGTAAAATTGTAGTTATATTTAATTATTTTATAGATCACATCATTACACATGGCAACTGTAAAATTCACAAGTGAAGGCCAAGCCACAAACAGACCTCCGTTGTTTGACGGCACAAATTACACCTATTGGAAAATACGTATGAATTTCTTCTGAAATCTCTTGATCTTGACTTATGGTCTGTAGTTATTGATGGCTATAAAAAGCCCCCTCGTATAAATGTTGATGGAGTTTTAGTTGAAAAACCCCATGACAAATATACAGAGGAGGAAAAGAAAAAGGCCAGTCTTGATGCACATGCTATTAACGCTCTATTTTGTGCTTTAGACAGAACTGAATTCAACAGGGTGTCTACTTGCACAACATCAAGTGAAGTGTGGAAACTTCTCGAAGTAACCTACGAAGGAACAACACAAGTCAAGGAGTCAAAGATCAGTAGACTTACTCAGGAGTACGAGGCGTTCAAAATAAAGCCAAGTGAATCAGTCACTCAGATGTTTATAAGATTCTTGGATATTGTAAATCCTTTGTCTTTACTAGGCAAGGATTTCGATAACCATGAGAAGATTCGTAAACTTCTACGAGCTCTTACAAAGAATTGGATTCCAACGGCTACAGCAATCATTGAAGGGAACGACCTCTCAACAATGTCTCTGGAAACACTCATGGGTAAGCTACTCACTCACGAGTTAGAACTTCAAGACTTTGAAGATGCTACACCAAAGGAGAAGTCAGAGAAGTCGATCGCTCTCAAGGTTCAACATAGAAGAACTGGCGAAGACGACTCTGATGACAGCGACTCCGACTCTGAAGATCAAGCTCTTCTGGTAAGAAAATTCAAGAAGTTCATAAGATTTAACAGGAGAACAAGAGACAATAACAACAACAACAAGGAAGATGCTATTTGCTACGGATGCAAGAAGAAAGGACACATGAAGAAAGACTGTCCAACAGCATCATCATCAAAGAAAAACAGCAAATATGACAAAGGCTACCTGAAGAAATCTATATCAAGAAAGTATGCCAACACAAGCATATGGCATAAAAGTAAAGCTAGCGACTCAAAAGATGAACAATCAGATGACGCTGCAAATGTATGCTTGATGGCTTGCGATCAGGTAATCACTAATCCTCTGTTTGATCCTTATGATGATTTTACCTTTGAGCAACTAGGAGAGGCTTTTAGTGACCTGCTAAATGATTACAAGAAACTGCATAGTAAATATGAAACCTCTAAGAAGGTACTCAAAGAGTACAAAGGTAAAATAGGAAGACTTATCGACCTACTAGATCATGTTAGAGATAATGACTCTTTAAATAATTCTGGTGAGCTTTCATCTATTAAGTTGTTGTTATACGAGACTATTAAGCTATCTGAAGAAAAAGACCAAACTATTATCTAGTTAAAGGAAGACCTATCTAAGGAGAAAAAGAGTCTCCAGTGTGCACAGGTCAGATTAGAATCACTCACATCTGACTATACTAGATTATATGACACTTCCAAAAAATTGGAAATTAGTTTAGAAAAATGGCCTGAAGTTGCTGCTTCCTATTCTAATACGTGTCAGTTACCTAATCATCGGAACACGCCCGACACTGTCAGACCAAACCATACCAAAACTATGCCCAAGAAGACAAATAGGCATGCATTCTTCTATACTAGAAAACCAAAACCTACCAATCATGCACCTCACACTACTTTCAATACTCAACATGCTAGATGTCATTATTGTGGCCTCATTGTTCATATATCTTCTGCATGTAGAATCAGAAAGTTAGTAGAATTAAATGTTCATGCATGGATACCAAAAACTAACCAGTCAGGACCCTACAAGAAATGGGTACCAAGAGTTTCATCTGCAAATTGTTTTATAGGTGGAACCCCTTTCACATGCTAGGTGCAAATGGATCCTCGACAGCGGTTGCTCCAGGCACATGACCGGTGATGCTTCATTATTCGCAACACTGTCGAAGAGGAATAAAGAAGGATACGTCTCCTTCGGTAATAATTTAAGCGGGTACATAATCGATATCGGTGACATTGGTAAGGCACCCTATCCAGTGATTAAAGATGTTTGTCTAGTTACCGAGTTAAAACATAATCTGCTCAGCATAAGCCATTTAGCTGATCACGGTTACGGTATTAACTTCATAAAAGATAAATGTACTATAGTTGATAGTTCAACTAGTAGTACTATATTTGAAGGTATTAGGGAAGACAACATATATGTTTTCTATTTGTTGGAAGATACTAACAAAGCAGGTACATGTTTGATGGCCAAAAGCGTTGAGAGTCAACTATGGCATATGAGACTCAGTCATGCAAACATGGATACAATTTCAAGACTATCTACAAAGAAGTTGGTACGCGGCTTACCGGACATTTCTTTCGAGAAGGATACGGTATGTAGTGAATGTGAAAAGAATAAAGCTACCAAATCCGCATTCAAATCCAAGAACGTTGTAAGTACCACTAGACCTTTACAACTGTTACATATGGACTTATTTGGACCAAGTAGAATTGCTAGTCTAGGTGGTAAGTTATATGTATTTGTGATTGTAGATAATTTTTCTAGATATATATGGGTTTATTTTCTTGCACGCAAGAACGATGCATTATCAAAATTCATCACCTTTTGCAAGAAAGTACAGAATGAAAAATGGTTCATGATTACTCGCATTCGTAGTGATCATGGCGGCGAATTTGAGAATACAGAATTGAAGCAATTTTGTGACACACACGATTATTTGTATGAATTCTCTTGCCCTAGGACTCCGCAACAAAATGGAGTTGTGGAACGTAAAAACAGAACTCTATCTAAAATGGCTAGAGTAATGTTAAACTAATTTAGTCTACCTAGATACTTATGGGCTAAAGCTGTAAATACAACATGCTATATTCTCAATAGGGTTCTAATTCGACCTATATCGAAGAAGACTCCCGATGAACTATGGTTTGATAGAACACCAAATGTTTCATATTTTAAGATCTTTGGTTGTAAATGTTTTATTCTTAATACTAAAGATAATTTGAGTAAATTTGATAAAAAGGCCGATGAAGGTATATTTTTAGGTTATACAGAAAAGAGCAAAGGATACAGAGTTTTCAACAAAAGAACCATGATCATCGAAGAATCTATCAATGTCAAGTTTAATGAGCTAAATCAACACTTAGACGATGATGACAATGAAGACATAATCACACCAAGTACAACTACTGCAAAACCTTCACACAAAGATGCAAAACCATCACATCAGGCATCAGATGAACCTCCAAGCAAAGAAGCCGGAACTAGTAATCTTGAGACTACACCAAAAGAAATGAGATTCTTGGCTAATCATCTAAAAGACGTGGTAATTGGTGAGATTACCAAGGGTGTAAGTACTCGTTCCTCGAATAAAGATATAGCTTCTTGTGTTGCTATTGTCTCGCAGTTTAAATCCAAAAATATTGATGAAGCATGCTGTGATAATTTTTGGTTAGATACTATGCAAGAGGAATTAAACCAATTCGAACGGAATCAAGTTTGTGAACTTGTTCCCAAGCCCATTGATCATCCGGTCATTGGCTCCCGATGGGTATTCCGAAATAAACTGAACAAGAATGGTTTAGTGACTCGTAATAAGGCTCGACTCGTAGCTCAAGGATACAATCAAGAAGAAGGTATCGACTACGATGAGACTTATGCCCCAGTTGCGAGATTAGAATCCATTCGTATGTTATGTGCATTTGCATGTTTTTATAATTTTAAATTATTTCAAATGGATGTTAAAAGTGCATTTTTAAATGGTTTTATAAAAGAAGAAGTTTATGTAGCTTAACCTCCCGGCTTTACTGATTTCAAATTTCCTGAATATGATTTCAAGTTGAAGAAAGCCTTATATGGTTTGAAACAAGCCCCTCGTGCTTGGTACGATCGTCTAAGCTTTTTTCTACTTAATAACGGTTTTTTAAAGGGAAAGGTTGACACTAATTTGTTTATAAAATCTTTGAATAATAATATTCTTTTGATTCAAGTCTATACAGATGATATTATTTTTGGATCTACTGATGAATCTCTTTGTCAAAAATTTTTAAAGTGTATGCAGAATGAGTTTGAGATGAACATAATGGGAGAGCTGAAATTCTTTTTCGGACTACAAATCAAACAAACCAACAATAGGACGTTCATAAATCAAGCAAAGTACATAAAGGATCTATTAAAGAAGTTTGACATGGAAGCAGTCAAGCCACTTAGTACTCCAATGGCATCTTCAACCAAGCTTGATATTGATGAACAAGGCAAACCTGTCGACATACGTAAGTATCGAGGTATGATCGGTAGCTTGCTATATTTAACTGCTAGTCGATCAGACATTATGTTTAGTGTTTGCTTATGTGCACGCTTTTAAGCTAATCCTAAGGAATCACATCTATGCGCAGTTCAGCGTATCTTCCGATACCTTAAAGACACTTCTTCTGCCGGCTTATGGTATCCCAAAACCACGTCATTTGATGTGACCAGTTATTCTGATGCTGATTTTGTCGGATACAAAGTAGATAGAAAAAGCACTAGCGGCACATGTCATTTCCTAGAAAAGCTCTAGTCTCTTGGTTTAGTAAGAAGCAAATTCTGTTGCATTATCAACAACAGAGGCTGAGTATATCGTCGCAGGACGTTGTTGTGCACAAATTTTGTGGATGAAACAAACTTTAGAAGACTATGGATTGCATTTTACACACATACCCATTTTTTGTGACAACACTAGTTCTATTAATTTGACTAAGAATCCAGTATATCACTCTCGTACTAAACATATCGAGATTAGACATCACTTTCTTAGAGATCATCAACAAAATGAAGATATAGACCTTGTATACATAGACACACAGAATCAATTAGCTGACATACTCACAAAACCTCTAGCGGAAGATTGTTTCAATTATTTACGTCAAAAATTAAAAATTTTAAATATCAATAATATTAATTAATTTTGTTTTATTAATTAATTTATTCGATACTCAATAACTGTTTTCGAGACAAGCCTAAAAAGAGTCTGTCTGTCACCACGACTACGGTCGAAGCGAAGCGGTACTTAAGAGTTCTCCGGTGAACCTCCGTTAGCTGGGACAGTACTCCTACAGCTAACTGAGACAGATACTGAGTAAAGAATATTAATTTATAAAATAATATTAATTATATTATTTTAAGATTTAAAATTACTAAATTTTGAATTAAATATTTAAAACAAATTAATGAAAAAGATGTGGCCCATTGTTATTTTTTTACACTTATATAGCCAGGCAACCCTTGGTGAATTCGGCCCGAGTTCGGTCCGAATTCTTCCAGAGTTCGGCTGGGTATATATATGTATCAGCCAGAACCCGAGGCCCCATCTTCTTCATTCTTCCAAACTACATCAAACAGCAACAGCAGCGCCCCAAAACCCTAGCTCTTCTCCACCTTTATTCTTCCAATCCGCGTGGAGATCTTCGTCCAAACTTTGGATTCGTGCGGAGAATTTTGTCCTCTACAACATATCCAATTCTCGGAAGGTATAATTCCTTTTCTCCTCCACTTTCTAATTATTAGGGTTTCTAGACTTTGGGATAGAATGCCTAAGGGATTCAATACTTTCAAGAGAAAGAAGACCAATGCCAATGAAGAGGCATCGTATTCAAATCCGTACACGAATTTCCTCTTTTCTCCGGTCTAATCGGATGACGGTGCATCGGACGAGTTTTACTTTAAAACTCTCGACCAAGCCTTATTGTGGTATGCCGATTTCATTATGCGCACTATTTGTATCGGATCTCCGATCAAGTGGACTGTCTTTCCCGACCACCATCCTTACTTTGAGGTATTATGGTTACAACACTTTGTTTCTTTACAATTCTCTATAGCTACTAATGTCATTAGATTATTTTACTGTAATTTCGTATTGGACACTTTTACCGCGAGAATACATGCCGGAGGGATAGATATCGAGTTTACTGATGAAATGTTAGCGGAAATCCTTGGTATTCCAAATGAAGGTGTCCCGCTCGATGACATCACTGATTTCGATTTCCTCGATGGTACGACTCTCGTTAGTTTCAAGAATGAGCTTTGTGCGCCCGCACGTGCTCGTCCTGGAAAGTTCAAGACCAATAACTTGAACTTGTTTAACTACGAATTATATTGCATCATCTATTTCACTTTACTTCCAAAGATGATGTTACTGCACTTGAGCTTTCTGCTCTATATCACATTCTTAAGGGGATTCCTTTTTCTGCCCCTAAGACTATCATTCAGATGATGGGTAGACATCGCGGAAGAGACCGCAACCTCTCTTATGCGATGATCATCCCATACATCTTTCAGAGATTCGATATTGACTTATCCACTTATGATGTTGACCCTGAGCCCAAGTTCCTCAAACTCTCTCGTCACAGCATTGCCACTGTTCTTCCACCTACTGCACCTGCTCCTCCTGTACCTACTTCCACAGCACCTGGTCCTCCTCAGTCTTACCCTATAACCTTTGAGGGTATTCAATAGCATCTATCAGATCTGCAGTCATTTTATGTTGACACTTCCAGGGAACATGAGTTTCGTGGCGTGACTCGGTTCCAGGCTATTGCCAACTCCTTCGCCGATTTAAGATTTGCGCAGACGGGTCACTCTGCTAGCTCTCTACCTCGAGACCCTTCTGTTTCTAGCTACCGCATTGATGATGAGGCGGTCCACTCTCTGTTTCAGCCAGGGAATGCTTATGATTGGTATCGTACTTCTGGTGCCACTCCTCATACTTCTGGAGTTGGTACTTCTGGAGCTGGTCCATCTGGACATGCTGGCACTGCAGCCGATGACGATGATGATGAGGATGATGATTTTTGAGATGTTATTCTTATTAAGACTGATATTTTGTCTTATGTTTACTTGGAAATACTCCGACATTCCAAGATATTTTCAGCACTCTTTATTTTAGTTATTATCTGTGACTCATCATAGACATGTTTTTATTATGCCTCAGTTTGGCATATGTTTCACTTAGTTTATTAGCATTTTATTTGTTTTAGCTTTATTATAGCATTATTACTCTTTATGCTTACATATAAACTGCCTGTGACAAATACATGCCTGTGTTGTTTATACAAAATCTTTTTTAACTGTCTACACCATGCCTGTGATAAATGTTTTTATATATTTCTTGTGTTTCTTCACTGTTTGTTACTTATGCATTTATTGTGGGAGAGCTTTCTCTTTTGCAATTATTTTACTAAGTGACAACGGGGGAGAAATAGGATCTAACATCTTCATGAATGCATGTTATGAACAATTTTTGTTTTCTCTCGTATTACACATGACGTTTTGGACACTGCTCAACGATGGATATCTACGATGTTCAAGACTGAAGCTGTTTGCCACTCCAAATGTATCTCCGTCAAAGCAATATAATTTTTCATTTTATTGAGTCTAGGAATACATTGTACACCAAGTCGTACTGGCAAATAGGCTGTCCGGAATCATTTTTCAAAATCACCCTATCTTTTTAAAAAAATGACCTATATTTTGAAAAACATCCTTTTTTACAAAAAGCTTCTGAAGGACTTTTCAAAAAGCTAAAATAATTTTTCTAAAAATCAACTGGCTGAACCCTAGCAGAACTCGGCCAGAGTTCGGCCAAGTTAAATGTTATATGAATATTTGATTTTGAACATGGCCACCCTTCAGTTGCGGTTTGTTACAAAGAGCTCTGTCAGAGTTCTGCCCGAATTCTGTCAGAATTCTGTCTTTGAAAAAACTATAAATAGAGAAGGATTTCGATCATTTCAACACCAATTCACTTTCAATCTCTTCTCTTCTAAAGCTTACATTTTTTTCCAAAGAGTTCTCAAAAGCTTACATTTTCAAATCCCAAGCCAGTTACAATCCTCTAGTCGATTTGCCAGTGCGGTACGGTCTAGAAGTTTCAGAGTGGTTGTAATCAGAGGCTTGATTGAAGATACAACTATTCACAATTGAAGTTGGTAGAGTTCTTCGTATTAAAGCTCGCGTCTGTAGAAGTTGCAAGGACTTCGTATGAAAACTTACGGGATTTTCCAATAGTGGATTCAACTGGAAGCTAGAGTTCTTCCGACTGGACTAGTCCTCACAATAGGAAAACCAGTATAAATCTCGGTGTTTGCGTTTGCCTTCTGATTACTTTTTTATTACTGTCATTTACTTTGTGATTATTTTTATATCTGTGATCTAACTACTAACGAGATTTTTAATTAGCAATATTCCGCTGTCTACTCTATTCACCCTCCCTCTAGAGTATTCATTTACGATTTTGCTCCTACAGTTGGTGACTTGTGCGCCACGTCACTCTACTAAAAAGTTGATTGGATAGCACCAACTAGCTAGGTTGCGTATGGACACAACTAAACAACCGGCGCCTTTGATTGTATCTTCTATGTTGTACTGATTAATTTTTGTGCCACATAATGACTTGCGCGAACCAGCTGTCAGCATTAATTACAGGCTGACAAAATCTTCTCGAGCGCCACGTTGCGTGGGATTCGAATGGATTTTTCTTAATATCCGTGCTGTCAGTTGTCAGTAATGATGATGTCATTACATCTTCTTGAGGAAGTACACCACTTGGCGCTTGCGCAGCCTCCCTCCTGCGTAACCCGATGTTGGTGAAACCTAATGCTACGAAACTAGATGTTCTGGCACAATATAATAATTGGCGCCACCTGATGATCACACACTTTAATGGGTGGCCCAGCTTGATTTTAAGCCTCTACAAGACCCCCTTTAAAGTTTTTGAAACTTGAAAATACTTTAAAGTTTTGAAATACTTTGAATCATGCTAGTTTTGTCTGGATTGCGCCAGTCAACTCGAGCCCAATTCTTCAACACATATTGCGTAACTGTTTGGGCTATAAATAGTCATACCCTTTTGGAGTTTTTTCATTCTTCTCATCATTTGGGATTGCTCGAGAGAAACCCTATCTTCTTCTCCTTCTTTCCGATCTTTGAGAGCTTCGATCGAAAGCAATGGCACCCAAGCACTCCACTGATGAGAAAGGAAAGACTGTGGCCGAGCCATCCACGCGAGCTCCACCCTCGTCATGCCGAGAGATAGCCAACCCGACCATGGAAGGTAAGCACTTGATCATAGACCCGATCATCGACTACCAAATTTAGTATTTGGCCGGCTCCTGACGTCGTGCACCCACTCTTTTTAGAGTGGGGCACAACTCACAACTTATGCCTCCCATTTTAGGGTTTGTTGCTGTTGACCCATGCTGCGCGATGCTTTAAAATTAATGCTGTATTTTGGGTACAATTTTGACGCTTGTACGACAAGATGTGACACAACATGATTATTGCACAACCTGATAGCTACGCAAGCTGAGTGCGGCAAAATGTCAGTGTCGCACAACCTGACTGAATAGGGTATTAAATACTCGGTTCATTCCCAATGATGAACCTATTTAAGGGGCTCTTTTTTTTCGAAACATCTTTTTCTTCTCTCCTCGTTAAGTGTTACGCGCCTATTTACTGGGAAAACGAAGAGTCGACGGGAGCCGACCTTCACTGTATATTTAGGCATAAGGTTGCAATCCTTCTTCCTCATTCATTCTCATGGCACCCAAGGAGAGCATGAAAAAGAAGGCGAACCTCACTGTCGATGGCGTGGCTTCTGAGGAGAAGTCGAATTCTGCGCCTACGACATATCTGCTGGAAGCCGACCCGTCCCTGAGGGTGGAGAACTTCCTGAACTACTTTGCCCTGACCCCAGCAGTTTTCGCTCATTCCCAAGGTGGGCCATCGTCTTCTGAAGATCGTGGCGCACTGGAACAGAGGGAAGGGTTTCTCTGTCTGATGTATCGCTCGAGGATGCACAATATAGAGGAGTTGAGCGCTGCTTTGCATCAGGTTGATAGTGGAAAGAAGAAATGACGTGACATGAGATCGTCAATTTTACATAATGGCCATAGCCCGTTGTAGATTCTGTCTCTTTTTTCTTTTTATTATGAAATAAAATGAAAAACAGTTTGACTTTATAGATCCTGACACATTTGAACTTTTGTCGCGTAACTGTGTTGACACGTCTCGATTTTGGGCGTATGTGAGCTTTATTGTGTAACTATCTTAATATATCTCGTACTTTCTCGGTTCTGACAACATCAACTTTCGAACAACATGTGGTGTTTCTTTCCGAAATATACGCCTATGGACGTGCATAACATTTCAGCTTTAATTGCATATAAATAGTTGTGAGAAGAAAAGAACATTTACTGTATTCTCCTTTTCTTTCTGATGTTTGCAGGGGACCAACTGACGAAATTCCTAGAACTGGTATAGGTGCTCTTAGATGCTATGAAGTTGAATCACTTTGACACACACATCAGAGAGCTCAAAACTCTTCATGCTAAAAAGGGCTTCCTCAAGATAGTAGGAAGGGCGTTTATATATGAGAGTTGGACGGTGAAGACACAGAATTAGGAATCATATCACAAAGGTGATCTCATTCCTACTTCTCACGAAGGGTCGTCTTTTCTCCACCAGTTGTATTGACAGCAACTTTTCTTCGATCTGCTGCACTCTGTCATTCTCCTCTCATCTTTCTGAGGGAGAAGACCAGAGTTGATTTCGTTGCCTGGCTCGCTGCTTCAGGTTGAGTCGACAAGGAACTGGCACCAACAAGGAGATCCAAAGATGTAATAGACCTCCATTTGTTATATTTAGAATGAAAATCTGAGAAGTAATAGATTTCCTTTAGGATGTATCTATATTTTAAAAGAAGGAATAAAGAATGATTTTTTTCTCCTTTATGACTTGATTTGATGTGATGATACAGAAAATAGAATCCAGTGGTAATGTGGACGTAAATTTATTTTTATTGATAATCTTCAAGTCAGCTAGGACTCAAAGACAGGATATCATGTCTATGATAATATAGATTTATCATAAATAAAACAGCTGGGTTTCAAAAGATAAAATTGATGATTTTGATGGACTCCACGGGAGATTTTGAGTATTTATTATCTGTAGCTTTATTTACGAGAAATTAAAGTGAATAAACGATAATAAATGTAGGCTTTAAAAAGATTGATGAGTGAATAAATATGCCTTTTCGAGGAAAGGCCCCTTCGGTTCTCGAGACAGAGAATAAATGAAGACCTCTTCACGAGATGAAAGGAGATAAATAAACGAACATACATTTTCGAGGAAAGGTTGTTTCGATTCCTGAGACATAATGTTTGTCCTTTCTGTCTATAAATAGTGTGGAACTTTTCTGAGAATATTATTCACCCCTTTCTTTCATTTGTAAATGTCTTCAGAAGATATGCCTAAGAAGGCAGAAGTTATCCCGAAGATCGAAGCCGCCCTCGACACTCCTTCCGACGAGCCTCTGCCGCCTACTCAGCCAGAAATAGGAGAAAGCTCGGATGTTCCTGTACAAAAGCAGATTATTCTCGCCAAACTGGTAGAGCCTGGGAGTACTGCCGAGGAAGAAGCACTGCCGAAAGCTGCATGTAAATTGTTGGTGTCGTCCAACAATAATGTATCCGAGCTCCTTGCGAAATTTGTGTTCGATCAGGAGGGCTCTGGTCCTCGTTGATTTTATGTATTTTCTTTTGTTTGAACTATGCAATAAAAGGAATTTTATTTACATTCTGATTCTCTATGTTGATATCACTTTATCTTCAAACATGATATTTCTTGAGAATTTTTCCATTAATTTGCATCATGGCGACTCGACCATCCATACCAGTCAATTGATAAGCTCCGTTCGAGAAAACTTTGCTTACAACGTAGGATCCTTCCCACTTCGCTTCGAATTTGCCTTTGCTCATGTGCGTCATAGTCATAGGACGTCTGACGGTAAGAACTAGTTCTCCTTTCTAAAATGTTCGGACTTTGAATTTACGGTTGAACAAATCCTAGACAGTTTGACCTAGTTTGACTAGATGTTGACTTGGTCTGACCTAGAGTTGACCAAGTTTGACTTTGACCTAGATTGACCTAGAAATCATGTAGATTGTATTGTAAACTTCATTTACCTTATTTTAAACATATTATAACCTGTACTGCTCTATTTAGGACATTGTGACTCCGGTACAAACATCTGATATTACACTACTCTTTTCAGAGTTTTAGGCGAGGACATTCTCTGATAGTTCTCTCATTTATTTGTCAATTACTATACTTCAGTTCTATTTAGTTTTATGTGATTTTCTGTTACAACACGTATGGATATTTCTGGATTCATGTATGCGACACACATACCATATTGTCTGGCCTTTATTACTGGAATCATTCTGGAATCATTGCTAGTATCATCATGTTTGGCTGGACTCATCTTGATTCTTGTGTCGAATTCTGGATTCACTTGTATTGCGGGGCGGGGAAATATTGAGTAAGACATGTAGACATATCCTAAATCTGGAATATCCCAACTAGAATCTAATGGAAGGATAGCCATCTCTTGCCTCATCAGTGAGTGATGTGCCTGATACCTACTGCCGTTTACATGTCGATCTCAGTATTTTAAAACATACTATTAGAATATAGCTGGTCTCACCTGGATTCTTGATCACTGACTAGAATCATCTTGTACTGGATTCATCTTGTATTAGATTCATCCCATTCTTGATCACTGACTAGAATCAGAAGATATGGCTAAGAAGGCAGAAGTCATCCCGAAGATCGAAGCCGCCCTCGACACTCCTTCCGACGAGCCTCTGCCGCCTACTCAGCCAGAAATAGAAGAAAGCTCGGATGTTCCTGTACAAAAGCAGATTATTCTCGCCAAACTGGTAGAGCCTGGGAGTACTGTCGAGAAAGAAGCACTGTCGAAAGCTGCATGTGAATTGTTGGTGTCGTCCAACAATAATGTGTCCGAGCTCCTTGCAAAATTTGTGTTCGATCAGGAGGGCACTGGTCCTCGTTGATTTTATGTATTTTCTTTTGTTTGAACTATGCAATAAAAGGAATTTTATTTACATTCTGATTCTCTATGTTGATATCACTTTATCTTCAAATATGATATTTCTTGAGAAATTTTCCATTAATTTGCATCATGGCGACTCGACCATCCATACCAGTCAATTGATAAGCTCCGTTCGAGAAAACTTTGCTTATAATGTAGGATCCTTCCCACTTCGCTTCGAATTTGCCTTTGCTCATGTGCGTCATAGTCATAGGACGTCTGACGGTAAGAACTAGTTCTCCTTTCTAAAATGTTCGGACTTTGACTTTACGGTTGAAGGCTTTTGATAGACGAGCTTGGTATAACTCAATATGCTGTTGAGCTAGGAGCCATTTCTCGTCAAGCGCTTTCAGCTCCTGAAGTCTCAGACTATCATTATTTTCAATTGTGAGTTCATTGGCAATGGAAATCCTTATGAAAGGGATCCGGATTTCCAATAGTAAGATGGCCTCGCATCTATATACCAAAGAGAAAGGTATGCAGCCTGTAGGAATAGTACAGTAGTACAGTAAGCCCACGGACATTCTCTAAGCTTTTTATTCCAGTTTCGTTTGTTGGTAGAAACAAACTTCTTGAAGATTTTGATGATGGTCTTGTTAAATACTTCTGCCAACCCGTTAGCTTCAGATTGTAAGCTGTAGAAGCAATATTATCGATCATGTTGTCATCGCAGGATCGAGTAAATTTCTGACTGATGAACTGTGACCCATTATCATGAATGATTCGCCGAGGAACACCGAATCTGTAGATCACATGATGCTTAATAAAATTGATAACACTGCTTGTCTTGACCTTAGCTAGCGGTATAGCTTCAGTCCACTTTGAGAAATAATCAGTTTTGGCCAATATAAACCGTTGTCCTGAAGACGAGGGAGGGTTAATAGGACCAATGATATCTATGCCCTATGCTTCGAAAGGCCATGATGCTGCCATCGGGTGAAGAAATTCTGATAGTTGATGGATGAAGTCAGCATGGATTTGACATGCTCGACACTTCCTTGCATACTCGATTGCATCAGATACCATTGAGGGCCAATAGTAGCCCATACGGCGAATACGATCCTGTAGTTTAGGACCAGTCTGATGTGCGCTACAAACACCATCATGAGCTTCACGAAATATTTATTTTGCTTCCTCTGCTGCGAGACAGCGTAGGAGTAAGCCATCAAATGTTCGTCAGTAGAGTGTCTTTGTAGCATAATTATAATAGAATCTAAGTGACCGCCGACGAATTATTGTAGCCTCCTTAGGATCTTCGGGTAAGATATCATGGACTACGAAGTCTATGAAAGGAGTCCTCCAATCTTCACTGATAGTACAAATTTCAACCGAATTGTTGAATTCCATGTTTGAGTTGTTGACTTCAATATTTGAGTTATTTTCGACGCAAAATAACTCTCTATTAGTGATGACGACCATTTGTTGCCTTCTTATGGGAATTGCTAACACTGCTGCAAGATTAGCGAGTGCATCAGCCTCTGTATTACACGCTCGACGTACATACTCGATGAAGAAGCCTTTGAATGAAGTAGCCATCCTGATCGCTGCATCATGATATGGAACCAGATCTTGATGTCGAACGTCGTACGTGCCTCTAACTTGATTGACAATCAGTTTGGATCTCTGTAAACTTCAAGATACTCAATATGTAATTGTTTAGCTAGCTGGAGACCGATGAGTAAGGCATTATACTCAGCCACGTTATTGGAACATGACTCATTTAAAGAATAAGCTCTTTGAATAGCTAACCCTTCTGGTGAGACGAGGACGATTCCAACTCCAGCAACAATAGCACCTTTTGGTCCGATTCTGGATGCACCATCAAAGAATAGACGCCATGTAAGAATTTTACTACTAAAATTCAACGATTTATCGACGGCCCTATCCGTCGCTAAACCGTCGGTAGTTTAAAGTACCGACGGATTACCGACGGATACTGGCTGAAAAAATCCGTCGGGAATAACCTCGTCGCTAAAATTGGTCCGTCGCTAGTACGTCGCTAACCGACTACTTAGCGACGGATTACCGTTGGCTACATCAAAACATTTAGCGACGGCTAGCCGACGATTTTTTGTCAACTTCGACAGTTTAAAACTTTAATGTAGCAGCATTTAGCGACGGACAAACCGTCGCTAAAACGTCATTAAACGCGTATCAAAGGGTTTTCGATACGCAAAATATGTCGCTAATCCGTCGCTAATCTGTCACAAACCTCGTCGGATTAGCGGCGGGTTAGCGACGGATATTCCGTCGACCTGCTCCTGCCCATCTTTCATAATTCCAGGACCTTGGCGACGGATAATCCGTCGGGTTTTAGTCGCCCAACCGTCGCTAACTGGGAATCCCCCAGTTAGCGATGGATAGTCCGTCGAAAATTGGCCGCCAGGCCGTCGGTATCTGGGAATATTTTGAAAAAAATAGCATAAAGCTGGACATTCCCAATATACACAATTTCAATATACCAAACACACAAATAATCCCAAGGAATTCCAATATACACAACACAAATATTCAATATTCAATAAAATAAATATCTCAAGAAAAATATACGAAACACACAAATATTCTAATATACAATACACACAAACAATTCCAACACACAACTCTCCCAAGCATTCAAATTGTTGACACAAAACACATAAATATTCAATATTTAAACACAAATATTCAATATTCAATAAAAAGGAAAATTGACTTTGGCCTCAGCAAAGACCGCAAGTCAGACGATGAATCCTCACAGCCAGGGATCATAGTTGCGTTGAGGCATGTACCATTCTATCAGCCACTTTGCATATGAACTCTCTATCTGGTTGAGGTCTTCTGTAGGGATAGGAGGGTCGATCCCGATGCTACTACTCTCTGACGGTGGCTCCTTCTTAACTTCAAACTTGGGAGCAATCTCTTCCCTGATGGTCATCGGTTCTTTCTTGACCTCGACCTTTGGTAACACCTCCTCCTTAACAGTCACCGGCTCTTGTTTGACGATGGGGACTTCCTCTGTATCGACCTCCAAGGGTTCCTTGCCTCGGCCCCTTCCTCGGCTAGCAGCACCACCTCGAGGAGTCCTGGAAGCTATCTCTATGACAACAGAAATTTTTATATAGGGTAAAAAATTTACTCAAATTATAAAAAAAAAGTTTATCAAAATTTTTAGCCACATATGATATCCACCTCGGGAAGTCTTGGGAGCCTTCTTCTCTCCTCCACCATGGCTCTGGACCCATCTGCTCCTTCCTACTTTCCTTTCTTCTTATTTGACTCTCTCAGCCACATATGATATCCAGCTCATGTGTAGAGTCGGGGGAGAAGAAGTGGGCAGGAAGAGGAGGGGGAACCAACACAGCCGGCAGCATGACCTGGAGGAAGTACAGAGATTTTGCTGGAGGTGCTGGCAATTTTTCCAGGATGGTGTTGAGGAGCAAGTGTAGAGTCGGCCGAAGGAAGCTGTGCTGCTTTCCCCTTCTCTTCCTGCCCACTTCTTCTCCCTCGACTCTATACTTGACCCATATGTGGCTGAGAGAGTCAAATAAGAAGAAGGGAAGTAAGGAGGAGCAGATGAACCTTCCTGTTGTGAGAACTGTGAAGAGTGAGAAAGGAGAGGGGGGTCTTTGATTTTTGCGTTCATCATTATTAGAGGGAGCAGTACTGGAAAAGTTGTGACGTTGGTAGCATGAGAGAGTAAAAATCTGTATCACAAGACTAACAGAATTACTATGTAATCATGTACTCACCAATAACCGGATGTAACTGGAGTCATTGGGCCTATCGTACAGTAATTGGTGGATCCGCTGGTATAGGCCGAATGTACTTAGTATCTAGTGTATCAGATTAGTATCGGTCTATCGATTTGGTATAGGACGTATCAGATTGGTATTGGTCTTAACAAATTGGTATCTTCCTATCCGATATGTACATGTATCGGCCGTATAGCTAGAATTCATATTGGCCTTATCGATTTGGTATCGGTCGTATCCGATAGGTATCGGCCATGTTAGATTAGTATAGACCACTTCGGATTAGTATCATGAAAGGTTTAGTAACAACTGTACTTGGATTTCTCTCTTCTCGAACTAGAATACCATTGCAAGAGAGTCACCATATCGTGATTGGCCAGTTACAGTAACATACATGCTTCCTTTTCCATCAGGAAAAGCGAGATTGAAAAGGAAGTATGTATGTTCTGTAACTGGCCAGCAACGCTCTCGTGACTCTCTTGCAATGGTAATCTAGCTCTAGAAGAGAGAAATCCAAGTACAGTTGTTACTAAACCTTCCATGATACTAATCCAAAATGGTCTATACTAATCCAACACGGTCGATACCTATTGGATATGACCAATACCAAATCGATAAGGCCAATACGAATCCTAGCTATACGGCCGATACATATCGGATAGGACGATACAATTCGCTAAGATCAATACCAACCGATACGGCCCATACCAAAACGATAGATTGATACTAATCCGATACGGTCAATACTTATAAGTACCTACGGTCCAGGAGGTTGATCCGCTAGTACATCCATGTACGATCAACGAAGTAACAATCTATTTCAATTTAGATGTAAAAATCTGTATCGTAAGACAAACTAAACATAATCAGTTCTATTTTACATGCTTAATTGCCAAGTATGGGAACGAAGGCAACATGAGAGATGTAGTCCATTGCAAGTCATCTACTACTATATAAGATATAGTGATAGGTTGGCATATCATCATTGCCGAGGGATTAGGGTCGAAGGATAGTCAACTTTATCTACGGCTACATAGTTTCTGCCTCGCTAGTCGAATGGCTGCAGGGGCTATGTCCTGATCACCATGTCGTAGTCCAATACAATCCAGAGATTGACACAGTACTAATTCATATATGTAGTCCAATACAAATAGTCTAATACAAAAACAACCCAATACAAATAGTCCAATACAAATAAGTACCAATAGCTAATGAGAACCACGCAGATCACGCAAACGCTCAGTGATACGATCACGCGACCACCTCGAATAAGTGGAATCGACGGCGGCAGGAGAGATGTAGTCCGTTGCAAGTGCTGCATGAATAGAACTCCCGGTCTTACTAGCTACCGGTGCCACTTCCTCCTTAACAGTAGGAGAAGCCACCTCAGCATTCAGTGTTTCCCTCAAACGATGTACCGCTCCTCGGGTCATGGGTGCCATCTGGTAAGATCGATATTCATAAATAATATAATTGTAACATAAGCAAGCTAACTAAAGGAACCATCATGTCGTTTGAGAACAATTTCACAAGCAGATAAAAGACAGAATATTCAATTTTTTGCCAAGTGTGAGAACGGATGGCTCAGAACACAACCCAAAATTCATTCTAGCATACATTAGAGTGAATCATCTATGTTCTGTACATATGGTGTAGTATATGTTCTTATCGTATCTAGTATCTGAAGAATGTAATAGAATCAAGATGAACTCACATAATGTAATATTAAGACATCATCTACTACTATATAAGATATAGTGATAGGTTGTCGTATCATCATCGCCGAGGGATGAGGGTCGGAGGACAGTCAACTTTATCTATGACTACATAGTTTTCTGCCTCGCCAGTCGAATGGCTGCAGGGACTATGTCGGAGGACAGTCAACTTTATTAATAGTTATTTGTTTTTCGATACCAAAAAATTCGATACTTAGATCCAAAACCATCGATATTACCGATACCCCTGATCCGATACTCATAGGAATGGTCCGATACCGATTCTGATACCCCCCTCCCCCGATCCGTTACTCATAGGATTGGTCTGATCCGAAACCACCTATACCCCCTCCCCCGATCCGATACACCGATCCGAAACCACCGATACTCATAGGAATGGTCCGATCTGAAACCACCGATACCCCTCCACCCGAAACCCTACCCCTGCCTCGAAACCCTACCCGTGTGTCCCCTACCCGACCCCCTCCACCACCCCCAGCCCTCATACCCCACCCCACCACCCCCTCTCCGACCCCCCTCCCCGACAACACCGCCTCCCCCGAATCCCCTCCCCGACAGCACCCACCCTCCATCCCCCCTCGCCCACCCCACCACCCCCTCTACGATAGCAACCACCCCCCACCCACCCCCTGACCCCCCTCCCCGACAGCACCCACCCCCCACCCCCCTCCCCACACCACCACCACCTCCCCGACCCCCCTTTCCCGATAGCACCCCCTCCCCGACCCCCCTCCCCTCCCCTCCCCCACCACACCCACCCCTCCCCCACCCCCAACCCCCCTCCCCGAACCCCCTCCCCGACAGCACCCACCTCCCCCTCCCCCTTCCCCACCCGACCACCCCCTCCCCGACCCCCCTCCCCGACAGCACCCCCTCCCCCGACCCCCCTCCCCGACAACACCCACCCCCCATCCCCCTCCCCGACCCCCCTCCACCCCCTCCCCCCGGCTCCGACGACAGCCGACCGCCACCTCCCCGAAACCCTAAAATAGATAGAGAGAAAAAGCTTACCGGCGAGATCGACGGAGGGAGAGAAATCGCCAGAAGGAGACAAATCATCGGGGAAGAGTGGGGGGGAGAGAGAGAGAGAGTTTGGGGAGAAATAAAAAAATTTCCCCCGTCGGTTCAAATTTATGTTAGGGTACAGCAATTAGCGACGAACTAGCGACGGATATATCCGTCGCTAAATACGGAGTAGATTACCGACGGATATATTAGTCGACAGTCCGTCGCTAATAGTCCGTGCCATTTTTTTAGTATTTTGTCGCCAAATTATGTGACATATCAGCGACGGATCCGTCGCTAACTTTTCGTCCAATTTGCGACGGAGGTGCGACTGATTTTTACACAAAAAAATAAAAAATTTATTCATTGCTTTCTGAGGTAATCCGTCACAAGTTAGTGGCTAGTCCGTCGTTATTATCGACGGATATTAGCCGTCGCTAAAAGGCCGTCGCCAAATTGCTGTATTTTAGTAGTGTTTCTTCTGAAATCATGTTGGACTCCAAAGTTTCGTCTGGAATCTCGTCGTAGAGTTTAGACATTTTGGGAACAGGATGAGCTGCCAGAAAGTCAACAAGGGCTTAACCTTTAACAAACTTTTGAGGAACATAAACCATATCATATTGTGCTAACAATATGGCCCATGTTGCAAGCGTGGAATTAAGTGTACTGGGCATCTTCATCAGGACCCAGAGAGGGTTATGTAGTGCCCCGCTCCTCGCGGTCCATTATGTAATACCTACAGCTTGTTGACTCAGTTATGAACTGAGTATTTGGTGAAACCTTTGCCGGTATCGATTGATCACGGATGAAATACAATGAACCTTTCCAATTGATGGATTGGCTTCTATTGAAATGAATCCAAGAGTTTTGCTAAATGTTTTCTCTCGCTGCTTGGTTTTGATGAATGTGTTTTTATGTTGGTTTTCGATGATTGATTTTCATTGTTCGCTTTCATCGCATTCATTCTGAATCTTGAGAGAAAGAGACGAAGTATGCTAATCAACTGTTGGTGCCAATATAGGACGCATGAATTGCTCGTGAACGGCGTGTGAAGTCCCTCCTCCTCTCAACTAAGATTCATCTTGGTGAGTTGCTTCAACCAAACAAACATTGATCTGTACGCCTAATAAAAATGATCTCTAGTCCACTTTGTTGCCTTGTCCCGATGATCAACGATACCACATCAACAAAAGATAAGAGAAGATAATTGAATTGAATCAATTGCAAGAATATGTATTGCTACTCTATCTGCTCCCTAAGTATGATCATCTGTTCGGTTACCAAGTATGCTTGAAAATATAGACATATACAGACGAACTTGTACGTGTTAAGATAAACTTGAAGGCACGAAATGAACGTGTCGTATATCTGTGCATAAGTCCAAGTGTGTCTCATCTGATAGAACGGCTAGAGCATGTATTTGGTCTCGGACAACTTGTATACAAGGCTATATTTGTCTCTCGGGTGGTATCTAGGGGCACCTGGAACCGCTCGGCCTAGGAAAGATTATGAGCACCCTGGGTAAAAGAAACCTATGTTAAAAGGGTAGCCGACATCTGAGTCCTTTGCAACGAGCTGAACCAAAGAGTCACAGCAGCAAATCATGGGGATAACTGTAAGAATGAATATGAATTACTCTTTATGAAAATTATGCTAACATGTTTTTGTGCAGGGATGACTGCCGGCGTTGGTAAGTTGCTATGAAATATTTCTACTATCATGTTCTTATGAATTGTTAAAAAGAACCTAGACAAGTAGAAAGATCACTAGTAAATGTTAGTTTCACATGTTGATTTAGTACAAAGATTTGCGAGTTCGGGCAAAAGCCGTTCGCCAGTACATGATGCGTGCTGACCCACGTTGTAGGCATCCTTTTCAGATAGCAAAAGAAGACAGAGGGATTTCAAGTGAGGCACCGAAGCTCGTCCAGCCCCGTAGAGCTGTGGATTGCCTAGAAGCTTTATTTTCATTCCAGTCAAGTTTCAAGTTTTTATTTCCTTTGAAGGTGTCTTTCAATTCCAGCTTGTAATAAAGGGATATCATGTATGGACATTGTGACTATTTTCAAAGAGAGTTTCAAAGAGAATCATGTAGCCAATATAAGGCAAAATTCAAGTTCGCAAAGCTTTATACTTTTATTCCTATCAAGTTATCCATAAAATGAGTATTTCTATTTCAAATCTCTGTGTCAAATATTTGGTTTTCAGCAATGAATGGGTACGTACATGTGTTTTGCTTGACTAGTTGTTTTGTGCAGGTACATAGCCTTGTGAAAGCGTAACTTAGGCTTGTACGGCATCACGCCTTAGCGAGGACGATCGATCCCGCAGGGATCTAGGCAAGACGGACGAACCTAGCGGGATAGGGTGTCACAAAGTGGTATCAGAGCACGGTTTTACGTCCTTGGCCTCTTGCAAATATCGTTTTCGAAAAAGTATATAAAGTATTTTGATGGCTTTCAAAAGAGTCCCGATTTTGAGTTATGAAAACCAATGCCCCATATAATAAGTCCATAATATTTTATGAGACTGACAGAAGTTATACTCTTTTGTAGAGAAATGGCCCCTCCTCGACCAGCTGCCTCGACCGATCCGATGGAACAGATCATGACAATGTTGGAACTACAAAGGCAAGACAATGAGGAACGTGGCCAGATGCAACAGGCCTAAATTGAGGCCCAACAGAAATAGTTGGAATCCTTGACTCAACTTGTAACGGCGCTAGCGGCTAATCGAAATACCACTGCAGCGGCTAAACCAACGGAAACACCTGAGATCGAGCCCGTGGATGGCGACGAACCCCAACCGGTGCAAAGACACACTTCCTTTAGGCCAAAGGACTTCTTAGACGTGAAACATCCAGAATTTGAAGGCAGGACATCACCCAATAAGGTGATGGACTGGATTGATAAAATGGAGAGTCTGTTTGCGTTCGTAGGAGTTTCGAGTAGCAAGAAGGTAGTTTGTGCCGTTCTGCTTCTACGGCTGCGGGCAAAGGATTGGTGGAAGGCGAAGAAGCCGGTGCTGCTCACAGTAGCTAGAAATGGGAAGATCTCATGGGTCTCGTTCAAGAAGGCATTTCTGGATCAATATCTGCCTCCAGTCATGAGCAAGAAGATGGAGGATGACTTCATCACACTGAAACAGGGAGATATGTCTGTGGAGGATTATGAGTCTGAATTTGCTAAGCTGGCAAATTTTGCTGCTATGATGCTATCCACAGAGCAGACTCGCATAAATTGATTCGTTGGAGGTCTGAATGATGACATCCAGTTAAGTGTGCTGAATCGAGAATGTGGGTCATATTCTCAGGCCTTTGAGGTGGCACTGCAGGTGGAACAGTTTTGACTGAAGAAAGCGTCAACTAAGGTGCAGTACGGTCAGAATCAGCCCGCAAAGAGATATCATGACGGAGAGAAAAAGACCGATGGGGAACACCGAAATGAAATAATTTATACCCACTGTGGTCGACGAGGACATGCGAATGAAGACTGTCGCTATGCAAAAGGTTTGGTATGCAGTCACTGTGGAAAGCATTGACACACCAAGAAAGTTTGTCGTGTCACAAATCACGCTTATTTTAGTTATGGCCAACAGGGTCACGCCATCAGAAATTGCCCAAAGAGAAATTGAAATAGAGATGATAATAAAGAGCGTGGACAGCTGCCAGGCCCACCGCTGCTACGAGATAATCCGCACAATCAGCAATTGCGGAATGCCAACACGGCGACAGCGCGCGTCTATAATCTCTCCATGTTGCTTGATCCAGAATGCAATAATAGTGGAGGTGAGTTTGTTTCTTAAGTTTTGAGGACAACTTTTTCTCAGTGGGTTATTATGTAGTGCCCCGCTCCTCGCGGTCCACTATGTAATACATATGGCTTGTTGACTCAGTCATGAACTGAGTATTTGGTGTAACCTTTGCCGGTATCGATTGATCACGGATGAAATGCAATGAACCTTTCCAATTGATGGATTGGCTTCTATTGAAGTGAATCCAAGAGTTTTGCTGAATGTTTTCTCTCGCTGCTTGGTTTTGATGAATGTGTTTTCGTGTTGGTTTTCGATGATTGATTTTTATTGTTTGCTTTCATCGCATTTCGTATTCATTCCGAATCTTGAGAGAAAGAGACAAAGTATGCTAATCAACTGTTGGTGCCAATATAGGACACGTGAATTGTTCGTGAACGGCGTGTGAAGTCCCTCCTTCTCTCAACTAAGATTCATCTTGGTGAGTTGCTTCAACCGAACAAACATTGATCTGTACGCCTAATAAAAATAATCTGTTGCCTTGTCCCGATGATCTACGATACCACATCAACAAAAGATAAGAGAAGATAATTGAATTGAATCAATTGCAAGAATATGTGTTGCTACTCTATCTGCTCCTAAAGAATTATTATCTGTTCGGTTACCAAGTATCCATGAAAATGTAGACATGTACAGACGAACTTGTACGTGTTGAGATAAACTTGAAGGCACGAAATGAACGTGTCATATATCTGTGCATAAGTCCAACTGTGTCTCATCTGATAAAACGGCTAGAGCATGCATTTGGTCTCGGACAACTTATATACAAGGCTAAATTTGTCTCCCGGGTGGTATCTGGGGGCACCTGGAACCGCTCGGCCTAGGAGAGATTATGAGCACCCTGGGTAAAAGAAACCCATATTAAGAGGGTAGCCGACATCTGAGTCCTTAGCGACGAGCTGAACCAAAGAGTCACAGCGGCTAATCATGGGGATAACCCATGGACCAACATATAGATTAGTCCACCTGCATGACCCGAATTACAACTTCAATAACTGTAAGAATGAATATGAATTACTCGTTATGAAAATTATGCTAACATGTTTTTGTGCAGGGATGACTGCCGGCGTTGGTAAGTTGCTATGAAATATTTCTACTATCATGTTCTTATGAATTGTTAAAAAGAACCTAGACAAGTAGAAAGATCACTAGTAAATGTTAGTTTCACATGTTGATTTAGTGCAAAGATTTGCGAGTTCGGGCAAAAGCCGTTCGCCAGTACATGATGCGTGCTGACCCACGTTGTGGGCATCCTTTTCAGATAGCAAAAGGAGACAGAGGGATTTCAAGTGAGGCACCGAAGCTCGTCCAGCCCCGTAGAGCTGTGGATTGCCTAGAAGCTTTATTTTCATTCCAGTCAAGTTTCAAGTTTTTATTTCCTTTGAAGATGTCTTTCAATTCCAGCTTGTAATAAAGGGATATCATGTATGGACATTGTGACTATTTTCAAAGAGAGTTTCAAAGAGAATCATGTAGCCAATATAAGGCAAAATCTGAGTTCGCAAAGCTTTGTACTTGTATTCCTTTCAAGTTATCAATAAAATGAGTATTTCTATTTCAAATCTCTGTGTCCAATATTTGGTTTTCTGCAATGAATGGGTGCGTGCGTGTGTTTGCTTGACTAGTTGTTTTATACAGGTACATGGCCTTGTACAAGCGCAACTTAGGCTTGCACGGCATCACACCTTAGTGAGGACAATCGATCCCGCAGGGATCCAGGCAAGACAAACGACCCTAGCGGATCGGGGCGTGACAGGTTAACTCTAAAAATAACATGAATAGTTTAGCTAGTGATATAATGCCTCGTCTTTTGAACAACAAACATCAATGCTAGATATTCTTTTTCCACTGGACTGTATCGATGCTCAGCTCTAATCATTGTACGGCTAAGATAATAGATAGCCTGTTCATGACCTTCCTTATTCTTCTGAGCTAATAAAGCACCTAGGGAATGGTCCATTGCTCGAACATACATCAGAAAGGGTATTCCTGAGACTGGAGGCACTAGAACTGGAGGGTTCATGAAGTACTGCTTTATGTCTTCAAATGCTTGCTGACATTCTTTAGTCCAAATAAAAGACACACCTTTTTTCATGAGTTGAGTGAACGATCTGCAGCGTCTAGAGAGATTTGAGATGAATCTCCTGATATATGCAAGCTGTCCCTGGAATCCTCGTAGCCCTTTTAGGTTGCGTGGAGGGCGCATCTCTTGAATGGCTTTGATTTTCACAGGGTCAACGTGTATACCTTTAGAGGTAACAACGAATCCAAGAAATTTACCACTAGAGACTCCAAGGAATGACTTGGTGGGATTCATATTGAATTGATGCTGGCACATTAGATCGAAAATAGTTCTCAAGTCTTAAATATGGTCTTCCATTAGACGACTTTTGACCGCAATATCGTCAACATAGCATTCAACAGTCTTTCGTAAATGATCACGAAAGATAGTACTCATGGCCCACTGACAAGTTGCACTAGCGTTCTTAAGACTAAATGGCATGACAGTATAGCAATAGACTCCAAGAGGAGTGTGAAAAGATATACTTTCTCATCTTCTGGATGCATCTTGAAATGATTATATCCTGAAAATCCATCCATAAAAGATATACGTTCAAATCTGCAAGTATTTTCGATCATGACATCAGTGATCGAAAGAGGAAATTCGTCTTTGGGACAAGCTTCATTACGGTCTCTAAAGTCGACACAGACTCGGACCTTCCTTGTTTTCTTCAAAATTGGGACAATATTAGCTACCCTGTCTAGATGTTGTTCTTCTCTGATGAAGCCACAGGCAATAAGCTTCTTGATTTAAGCTTCTATGTCGTCCATCATGTCAGGTCAAAATCGATGCCGTTGCTGCTTGACTGGCTTCGCATTCGACAGAATGTTGAGCTTGAGGGTAGCGATCTGAGGATCCAATCCTGACATGTCTTCATAGCTCCAAGCGAATACATCGATGTATTCCCTAATAAGTTGGATCAGTTCTTGCTTATCTGCTTAAGGGAGGCTTTTGCTGACAAATATTGGTTTTAGGGAAGTTTCATCTCCAACATTGACTTGAACCAACTGATCTTCGGTGGGTGGCTCACGCTGCTCGAAGCGAAGCTCCCCTTGAGTATCCATCCTATGTTCCCAAGGATCAGATTCAGAGGCTTCGGTAAAGTCTTCGTCGTCTTCCGAGAATTCGACAGTTACCATATTAGAAGTTAGAGTCACTCGATGGACATGCCCAATACTGGTATCTGAATCCCATGAGACAGAATTAGAAGAGTTAGATCGTTCTTTTTCACCAGATTCGGAGGCTTCTGGAGTCAGAATTAGTAAAGTATAACCCAGTCCCCGCTCTATTTTGCTATAGTATTGTTGTGATTTTCCTTTTGGAGCAGGAATACGAATAGGAGTTCGTCTTCCCTTACCACCATTGAGGCCAGCTTTAAAATTATAGCCCATATTTTAACTGATATCTTTTGATTGTTGACTATAATGACGTAGTTGAAGCCTTCCGTTATCGTGATTTTCTTCTTCACTATCGGACATGATCTTCTGTTCTATTCCTTTACTAAAAAGTATAAGAAGTTTATCTTTCTTCCTGGAAGGAACTAAGAAGAAGGAGTCCTGTATTGGCTCGAGCAATACTTCGTTTTGGGAAACTTGAACTGCTCCTATGGTAAGTGGTTCGAAGTTATCTAACATTTTTAAATAACATCGAGTATAATAAAAAACATCAATATACTGTAAAGGAGATGCTACTTTATTGATTTGTACATCATCATTTACAACATGATTCTTAGCCTTAACAGAAGGCTTAGTTAGGTTAATAACTAGAGGAGGAGAAGGAGTATTCTTGGCCTTAATAGAAGGCTTAGTAAGGTTGATAACCAGAGGAGGAGAAGGAGAAGGAAAAGGAGAAGGTGAAGGTTAGTTACGACGAAGGTCGATAACTAGAGGCTCAGAAGGGGTGATCTCCTCTTGTTCCCTTTCTACAGAAGGAGGCTATTTATTACGAGAGGAAATATATATAGTCAATGTCTGAGAAGAAGAGGGACAATTAGTACGTCGTTTGACGGGGATTATGAGAACATCTTTTGGAGTATCTTTCTAATCGTCCTCACTATCCATCGCCAATACAACCTTCATGAACTCTTCTTTGTACATTCAAGAGTCAAAACAATACACTTCAATGCCCCTGAAAGGATTTAGGTCGGCTACTTCCTTCTAAACTTCTCCATTGACATCTACATATATGAAGTATTGATATAGAGTGGATGGTACAATATTATGCTCATGCAGAAGGGGTCTTTCTAGCAAAGCATTATAAGAGCCATGATTATCGATCACGTAGAAAGTAATCTTTGTACGAAGAATGCCTATTTGAACCTTCAGACGAATCTTTCCCAAAGGTTCACTTCTTCCAGAATTGAATCCCAGGATTATCGTGATGGTTGTTGAATGATTGTGTAGAAGAATCTTTAATGCATCTAGTAGAATCTTTGGCATGATGCTAAGTGCAGAACCAGGATCGATCAAAATACGGTCAACCTTCATGGTATCGACATATTTCGTGAAGTAGAGGGGTCGATCATGACGATTATCTTCTAACATATCATCTTGTGTAAAGGTGATATTTGGCTTCAGCTCCATCACACTATGACAATGAATGCATGCGATAGGCTCTTCCTATGGCTTCTTGAGGAATGTTAGACAAGTATCAGCTTGCATCAAAGCTTCACTCAATGTTTCTCGAATTACCTTCGAAAGACGGAGTAGCTCAAAAATTGACAATCTTGCCGGGATATTAGCCAGCTGAACCAGTATATCAAAGTTATACGGCTTCTCGAGTCCCAAAGTTGGATTCTTCTTTACTACTTTATCAAAACGGACAGGCTATTTCCTTTTGTCGGCTGTCGTCGGTTTGGGAAGAGTTGGCTCTATTGGAGCTGATGAAGCTGATGGAACATTGACAGCATGAGAAGATGATGCTTGAGGAGCCTCCAAAGCTGGAGCAGTGCTTTCTTGACCTTCTGAATAGTCTCTTAGGTAAGGTTTCCCAGACCTGGTACCAGTTAAGGCTTCTTCTTCGGATATAAGTACGAAGGACACCATACTACAACTCTTTGTTTGGATCTTGTTTTTGGAAGGTTTCTTTTGGCAAGATAAAGAGTTTGTCCAGTAACCCAAGCCAACCCGAGATTAGTTGTGAGAAAGACATAGAGAAAGAGGTACAAGGGATCCCTTTCCATTGTTCAAACTAGAGGCCTTTTGTAGATCATATCCCATTTATTGTATTAGTTTACGAGACTGTTGACTATACAGATGGAAAGCTGGTTGATATTTGGTTCTAACTTTGACAATGCTGTCTCAGCAGGGGAAGAAGAAGAAGGATTATCTGCTGCCGAGATAAAAGTAGTAGTTAGAGGTGGAAGACAATGTCCACCCAATGAAATCATATAACATGATTAATGTTTAGTGGCCTTCTTAGACTTAGTGGAGAAAGACGGTGTTTCAAAGTCAGCCACTAAATCTGGATGGATCCACATAATTTTCCCTTTGTCAGTAGACAGAGTAACAAGACCATCAGTTCGTGCAGGTGGAAGATTAACAATCTCCAAAGTAGTTCTCGGGATGGGGATGACGTCGTGTCACGACCCGCACCCTAAAGTAAGGGCACGAGAAGTGGGTACGTCCAGCCTACGCCACAGTGTCGACGGTAGAACGCTGAATGGGGGTGACATAGCAGAATGTAACTCAATCACAACTAAGGAAGAAGAAGCACGATATGATATAGAACTCAAATGAAATACAGATGATCAGAAAAGTCTAAGTGTCTAAGATAACATCTCAGCAAACATCCAGAAATACAAATCTCAACTACTGAATATGAAAGAATATATATAATCCAGAACTCAAATGACAGACATAGTAAAACCTAGACTAGTCCCAGACAACATAAGTATGATAAAGCCTAACTAAACTAGTCTAGGCAGTAGGGGTAATGTCATCAGCTAGAGCTGGGTCCTCCTGAGAGTCCAGCTCACAAGTGTCGTCTAGGGCTATCCCATAGAAGGTGTCAACACCAGCCTCATCCTCGTCCTCTGTAAACATTCAACGGTGCCCAATCAGGACAGAGCGAGCACAATACATGTCAACAGATCATAGCAGGTTAGAAAATATAATCATGCAGTAAAGTAAGATATAGGAACTGAAAGAAATACAGTATGTAAACAGTGAGAGAACTATAATAGAAATATCTACTATAAGTTGAGAGCTAACAGTGGCTAGTGAGTCAGAGTATAATATAAACAAGTGAATGGCATAGGAGATTCTGATACTACACTACGGAAAAGATTCTGATGCTACACTACTTGGATATTATTCACATGTCTACTTCTACTCCCCCGTACCACCAATCAATACACAAGGATCCAGCCAGGTTATGTTATGATTCCATGCAATGGCCCACAAGGGGTGATACATGGTAGGCCCATAAATGGGTGATTCCGGGAATGTCCATAAATAGGAGATTCAAGGAGACTCTGTGATCATGAGAGTACATGTCACAAGTGATCAATGAACCATGAAGCATAGAGATACTCCATGTAAGTGAAACGCACAGAACATGTAGTATCCGATGCTCCCTGAGGGGATAACATCTCAAGAAGGGATCTATATAGTACTAATCCGTGTGACCAATGTGACAGTATCAAGTAAAGTAATTTAAAGTAGGAAAATAATTCTAAACAGGATATGAAATGATCAGAGAATGTACTCGCCTGGTATCTGAGTGTCCGAATGAAATGTACTGTCCGAGGAGTGGTCTCTGGCTCCTATTTAAAACAGCACAAGTCACAACAAGTCTACAATGATAACAAGATGCAATTCAATGCATTCTAAATGAATCTAGGTCAATCTACGCCAAAGTCAACTCTTGGTCAACTCTGGTCAACCCTAGAAGTTAAACTAGGTCAACTAGGTCTAACCAAGTCTAAACTAGTCAAATTAGCCTATGCTAGTCTAACTAGGTCTTAACCAAGGCTATACAAGCCAAACACAAGTTACACATCATAAGCATATTTACATTAGCTATATAATCTATCAATCATGAAATTTATGTATATTTCTATATATCTATCTATCCATGGTCCTAGGCATATATAACCTATGAACCATATAGTACTATATCATGTAATATATATCTATCACATATGTAGCACATATATATATATATATATATATATATATATATGTATATATATATATATATATATATAATATATATATATATATATATATATATATATAATATATATATATATATATATATGTATATATATATGTATATATATATATATATATATATATATATATATATATATATATATATAACATAGCCTCACATATATATATAACATATATAATATAGCCTCACAACATAAACTCTATAGTATCACCCATATATTTATACCAAGTGCAAAGTGTCACATACAAGGTGAGAACCCTCATGTAAACTGGAACCCCAATCAATACACAACATTACCATGTACCCTTTACCTAGCATATGTGTGTGTGTGTAAGAGTTTTTGTGTGGGAAGGGTTAATGAATAAACCAAGTGTGTCATGATATTGTGTGTGTATGTGTGAGAATACAAGAGAGTGTCACTTAGAGTGTGAGATATACATGTGTGTGTGTGTTTTAGTGAGATACATGTGTGTTAAAAGGGTCAACAGAAATCCCAAGACAGGAAAAACATAGTGTCCAGCTATCATTCACGTGTGTGTGTGAAGGAATCAAATGGGTGTTAGGGTTGAAATCTCAGGATTTGAATACAGAGAAGTAAAATAGTGTGAATAATGACATTTTTAGGAAACCAATTTAGTGATACATGGTGTCTGCGTACAGGGAATATATAGGACAGTGTCAAACAGTGAGGGAAAATCTAGAAAACATTGACAGTTTACAAGAACTAAATCTCAGTTTTGAAAATGGGGAAACAATTCTCAGGTTGACAGTTCAAGGATCAAGTGACAGTGCTTAATAAACCAACAATTAGCATACCCAAAAACCAAATTTGAACTCATTGATCACACAAACCACACACTAACATAATTACCAACCCTGACATATGTAGGTAAACCTAATTAACCATGAACATCATTAAAATCTGTTAACAAACAGTAATGGTTCATTTAAAACTGAGAACAGTGTTCATACACTGATACATGAAATTTCTATTTCGAAACCCAATTATTTTTACCATTCAAAATTCACAAACAGGTGTATAGATGTGTTCTCCATATGACATGTGTCTAGGAAATGCCATTCGTGTCCACAAACAGGACACGAATGTGTCCAAATAATTTAAATACTCCAAAACACTGAACTGACACAGCAGTGTCGTACGGCGAGGACAGAGCCTCGTGCTCACGACACAGAGGGACACGCATCTAGTGTTCGTGTCTATGGGTTTGCCTAGTGTCCACCTAGGTTTGTGTCACCCTGATTTGGGTCCTAGTGTGTCGTGTCCAAAGTTCCAGGGCCATATCAGTGGCCCTAAATCCCGTGTACAGTGTCAGTATAAAACCAGTGCACGAGCTCGTGCTCGCTCGACACGACACGAGGACATATGAGACTTGGGGAGGGCCTTGTCAGTGACTGACCCCACCCACGTGTCAAGTGGTTCGTGTCGAGTCGCCGTGTCCAAGGAGAATTTGCCCCCGAGTAGCAGGGCAAATCTGAGCGGCTGGAAGGCGCATGTTCTTGTCCAGATCCCGACACGACACGACACTAATTTAAGCTTAGTCCAACTGAAATCCATAAGCCACTCAAAAATAAAAATTTCTATTCAAACACTTTCCTAAAAATAGGTCGAAATCCCCTTTGGGGCATTTCCTCGAACACCTAGGTTTAGGGACTGATACGTGTCCAAATAGGACACGAATGGACACGAAATGCCACAAATTTCTAGGGTTAGCTAGGGGACACCTAGATCTAGGCTAATATGCAATAGTAACATTAATTTTAATAAGTTTTGAAGGAATTACCTATAGGTGTCAAAACTCCTCAAAAGCTCCAAAGAGGGGTGTTCCTCTTGATGGCCAAACTTCACCAAATTGTTAACAAACTGAAAATAAATTACACACATAGCAAGAATACCTAAATTAGAACCTATTGCAATTAGTTTGAGGAAAAAGGAATTAAATAGGATTTTCTATGAATTTCTAAAGATGGAGCATACCTCTCTTTCCAAATGTGAACTTTCTAAAGGAGGCTAACCTAATGGAAGAGATTACTTATAGGGGGAATCCCTAGGTGGGCTGGCCAGCCATGCTAGAGTTAGGGTTAGGTTTACATGGTGTTGGGCTTGGGCCTCTATGGGCTAAGTTGCCAATTAATGGTTTCAAAATCATAAGTCATGGCTTATGACTAAAGCCTCTCTATTTTAACTTAAATTCTAAATGGCCTATTAGGAATTAACTTAATGTTAGGTTAGGGTCACATGACCTAATCAAGTCACCACCACTAGGGTTAGCATCTAGGTTAGGCTCCAAAGTTAATGCTAGTCAATGTCTAGAATATCACTCAAATAAATTATACTAAAAATCACATAAATTCTAATAAATCTCAATAGTTCACAATAATTCCAAATAAATCCCAAAAATTCAAAAATAACCAAAATACCCTCAAGCTAAAAAATGATAAATAAAATACCGTAATCACATGGCTAGGCTCTAGATCACTATCTCTAGGGTTACACTAGCAAAACACCAAATCACAAGTCATAATTTTTAAATAGTTTAAAAATGATTAAAAATCACCAAAAATCATAATATGAAATAAATATCAATAATAATAATTATAATTACAAAATTTCAAAATTACCCTCATCTGGAAAACTGGGTGTTACACGCCGTCCTGCATAAGTTGGGCCGAAAAATCTCCAGATTGTACAGAGATGACATTAGCCGTTACAGTTTTCTCATCTTTATTTATTATTAAAATATCAAGAACAAAAATTACAGATGAATTGAACTTGATTGCAAACTCGCTTGTACAAAAGAAAGCCTAGAAAGAAATCCTAGGAAACAATCTAAGTACAATTGTTTAATTTTTGATTCTGGAGGGTGACGATGGAGGCTCGGGAAAGTGTAGCAACTCTGCCTTACTCCTTGGACTATTATACACAATCTTTTCTCTTGAAGAAATCGTCAGCCTTTGATTGCCAACCTCTAGCACGGGTTTGGGCCTGCTATTTATAGTGATTCATGCATAAAGCAGATTTTGGACCGCATATAAGGTCACGTAGCCACGTGTCTGTAATAGCACACGAAGACTCGATCTTGAGCTGCCAGCTGGTAGGGGTTGTTGAGATTTCTTTGTTGTAGCAAATTTGGGTGGTTGAGACTTGGTCAACTTGCCACGTGTCCTCTCCCGAAGGTAGAGCCTGAATCATTTTGGCCGTATAGTGGCCTTAGGAGCCTTTCTTCTGCGGCTCGGCTCCGCTTGGCCATATGGGATCTTCGAGAGCATTGCTTCTGCAGCACGAATCTACTTAGCCGCATGGGGTCTTTGAGAGCCTTACTTCTGCGGCTCGAGTCTTCTTAGCTGTATGGGGTCTCCAGGAGCATTCCTTCTACGGCTTAGTTTCACTTGGCCGCATGGGATCTTCGAGAGCCTTCCCTCTGCGGCTTGGTTTCTCTTGGCTGTATGGGATCTTCGAGAGCCTTTCCTCTGCAGCTTAGTTTCACTTGGCTGTATGTGATCTTCGAGAGCCTTGCTTCCGCGGCTCGAGTCAGCCTGGCCGCATGGGATCTTCGAGAGCCCTCTTTCTGCGGCTTGAGTCCACTTAGCCGCATGGAGTGATGATCCACATAAAATCCTTCTTTTCTATACTTCTACAAGACCCCCTTCAAATTTTTCAAATTATAAATTTGGAATACTTTGAATAAGAAGCATGGAGATATGCATAAAACGTCAAGCCGCAGGGAAGCTTCGAGCCACAGGAAGATTTCTGTCTACGGGAAAATTTTGAGCCACAGGGAGGCTCTGTCCAGCTGTCATTGTTGTCGCTCAATTTTAATTTTTTGGATTTGGGTCTGTCTTTTCGGTTACTATGACGGTTTTAAAGGATAGAATCCTGAGGGTCATCATTATCTCTTAATGGACATGAGAATCAAAGCGGCATCTACTCTGTTTACGCTTCTTGGTGGTCTATAAATAAATAGGCCGTAAGGCAGCGAGAGAACTCCTATTGCTTTCTTTCAACTTCTTCTCTTTTCGGCCACTTCTCTTCCAACATCCTTTCCGCTCCCAATCAACCATGGTCACCGAAGCCTCCAAGTTGATCGACGCTGCTAACGGAGAAAAGGGGTTTGTCTCTTCGTAGATAGTTGCGGATCCATTCTTCCCTCATCCTGACATACAGCATCCTATCTACGGTAAGGATGGCGAGAGAACGAGTATTTTAAATTCGGGTGGCCATGTCACATGCTTTATGTGCGGGCCAGCCACACATCATCACTGCGCTTGGGCTTCAACGCCTTTTGTGCATAGTCGGGCTTCCACGGTGCACATGTTTCCTGTCTCACTGGGCCGTATGTGTTGTGTGATCGGTCCGCATTGATTGAGCCACATAGATTCCACACGATTGAGCCGCATGAGCTCTCCCCTGATCTGGGCCGTGTGTGTTCTATTTTGACTGGACCGCATGAACTAAACAGAAACCCATTCACTTTGTTTTCTTCTGACTGCTAACCTCTTTTCCCTTTTTTATATTTTATAGGGATCTGGCCAGCAAATTTCTCTAGGACCGGTATGGGCAATTTTGGATATGGCAAAGATGCAATATTTTGACACACATTAGACAGCTCAGAACTCTCCATGCTTCGGAAGGGTTTTCCTCAGATGGTAGGAAGAACCTTTATACATTGGAGAGTCGGACGGTGGTCGGGTGTCGTCGTAAAAGTTCTGTTTTCACGGCTCTCTAAGTAGGCAAAAGCAATACTAGGGATGTTATTTTGAAGGTATAGCCTCTTGGAGGAACGGGCCTAGGACGTTCGCAATACGGAGGGAAAAAGTTAGCACTTGTAGATGCTTTTAGCATGCTATATTTGCCTTCCTCCGTGTGGCTTCTCGAAGGTTCAACAGTCTTGTTTGCTTCTCAGCAGTAAAACATGACTCCTCTCGAGGGCTACGAAATTGCCTTTTGACGAAGGCGTGGTACTGCCAAACTGACCTTAAAAGCTGAATATCGGGCTAAATTGAAGATCAACCGCCCCACTGCGCCGCTTGAGGCGATACTCACTATGCTATGTGTTGCTGATGAGTAGTGAATTTTTTCTTTTTTCTTTTTGCTGCTGGAGATGTAGTCCTATGAATGTAACTAATTTTGAATAAAAGAATACATTCACTTCGTTCTTTGTTTGTGGTATCTGCGGTGCTTGTACTAGAGGGCCTAATACAGCATTTGTTGTTGGTAGAGGACATCCCACTGGGGGACATTTTGTAGACCTATTACCCTTTTGTGCATCTGGAGATGCGAGCAATAGATTTGAACGATTTTTGTGGACCTATTACCCTTTTGCGCACTGGTGGTACGGGTAATAGACTTGAATGATTTTTGTGGATCTATTACCCTTTTGTGCACTGGTAGTACAGGTAAATAGATTAGAATAATTTTTATGGACCTATTACACTTTTGTTCACAGGTAGTACGGATAATAGATTAGAATAATTTTTGTGGACCTATCACCCTTTTGTGCACTGGTAGTGCGAGCAATAGATTTGAAACAAAACCTAACAGAGGTAATATGGACGTGATCGGTTTTGTGGCCTTAACATCGTGATTTTATCCCAGGTTGGGTACATGTGTTAAGTTGGGAGATTATCTATATCAGAGGTAATATGGACATGACATACGATAATCATGAATAATTTTTGGTTGACCTATTACTCTTCTGCGCACTGGTGGTGCGAGTAAGATTTTGAGACAAAATCCAACAGAGGTAATATGGACATGATAGGTTCTGTGGTCTTAACACCATGACTTTATCCCAAATTGGGTACAGGTGTTAACTCAAGAGACTATCGATATCAGAGGTAATATGGACGTGATATACAATAATCAGGATCAGGAAGTTTGCTCAGAGATGGCCATAAGCATGGTAAACTCCGACGGGATGAAGCATTAGGTTGAAAGTTCAGAGGTATTAGTATACATGACTTGTCACCCAGGGGGATGCGATGTGAATCCACTCGGAGCTAATGGAGTAAGTTCAGAGGTACTTGGTGTACATAACTCGACAGTCTGAAAGATTTGGTGGTTTGAGGAAGTACCAGCATGGACATAGTATTTCTTCAAGCACTTGTCGTTTATGGGCATCATGAGCAAGTCTCCATTCTGTTTCGTGAGACGATATGCGCCGTTGGAGAATACGGTCTCGATGATGAATGGATCCTCCCATTTGGGCTAGAATTTGTCGACAGTTTTGTGAGTCATGACCATCGGTCTGCGAATGGCCAAGACGAAATCGCCTACTTGGAATGTCCTCTGCTTGACTTTCTTATTGAAGGCTCGAGAGATGCGTGCTTGATAGAGCTCGATGCTTTGTTGAGCTTGCAAATGCTTCTCGTCTATGGCTTCCAATTCTTGTAGCCGTCGACGGTAGTTATCGTCCGACGTCAACCGGTAAGTAAGGGTCACGCAAAACGAGGGAATCTGGGTCTCCAATGGGAGAACTGCCTCGCTCCCATACACTAGAAAGAATAGTGTATTTCTTGTAGCCATCCGAACTGAGTACGGTATGCCCATAAGCATTCGCCTACCTTTTTATTCCAGTCGTACTTGTTTGAAGATACAAACTTTTTGAGAAGCTTGATTATGGTCTTGTTAAAAGCTTTTGCCAGACAATTAGCCGATGGGTTGTATGTCGTTGAAGTCACGTTCTGGATCTGATTCTTGTCACAGAATGGATAGAAAGCATGGCTTACAAACTGCGGACCATTTTCGTAAATAATCCTCCGGGGCAATCTAAAACGGTAGATGACATGATGTTTTATGAAACTAATCATGTTTGATGTCTTTACCTCTACAAGCGGAACAGCTTCTTCCCATTTGGAGAAGTAGTCGGTGATTGCAAGTATAAATCGGTGTCCCCTAGAGACGATAGGATGATTGGGCCAATGATGTCTATTCCCCATGCTTCAAATGGCCAAGAGGCCACTATCTGGTGCAAGATTTCAGATGGCTGATATATAAAGTCTGTATTGATCTGACAAGCCTTATACTTATTTGCATAATTGATTGCATCCGCTACCGTTGCAGGCAAGTAATAGCCCATCGTGCGGAGACGGTCTTACAACTTCGGGCCAGGTTGGTGAGCCCCAGAAACTCCATCGTGAGCCTCGCATAGGGCTTGTTTGGCTTCTGCATTTGATAGGCAACGTAGCAGTAGTCCGTCGTCGGATCGTCGATATAGCATTTTTATTTTTGTATCATAGAAGAATATGAGAGAACATCTTCTGATTGAAGTTGCTTCTTTCACATTCTCAGGTAGAATCCGATAGACTGCAAATTCGATGGAAGGGAGTCTCCAGTCTTGTATGTCACTGGTTATCTAGGTGGAGTAACTCATACCTAGTTGAACGTTGTTTTTGGGACAGACCAGCTCATGGCCTATCACGTCGACTAGATGATGAGCATGGTTTGGCACCGCCAAGGAAGCGGCAAGACATGCTAGGACATCGACTTCAATATTTTGGAGACTAGGAACATATTTAATAAAGAACCACTCTATGGTTGCAATGATGGTAATTGCTGTCTAATGATAAGGAATCAGGTCCTCGTTGCGAACCTCGTACGAGCCTCAGATTTGATTAACAATCAAGTACGAGACGCCATACGCTTCTAGGTATTCGACCCCCACTAATTTTGCGAGTCAGAGCCCGATGACCAGAGCATTATATTCAGCTATATTGTTTGAACAGGGTTCAGTGAGAGAATATACCCCATTGACTACCAATCCAGAAGGAGAAATTAATACTATCCCGACTCCAGCAACTATATCACCTTGGGGTCCTGTCCTTGCAGCATCGTCGAAGAACATTCGCCAAACGACATCATGTGAAGTCATGTTTGAGTTAACGACTTTGTCTGGGATTTTTTATAAATTCTAGTTGTTTTTGAGCCTGGATGGGCTGCTAAAAAGTCGGCCAAGGCTTGACCTTTGATAGCCTTCTGTGGAACAAAAACCATGTCATAGGGGGACAACAATATCGTCCAGGTGGCTAGACGAGAACTCAGTACGCCCGGCTTGGTCATGAGAATCCTGAGGGTGTTAACCCGTGAAAACATGGATGGTCTGTCCTGTCGCATAGTGTCGTATTTTCTGAATGGCGAACACCAAGGCAAGGCATTCCTTCTCCACGACGGTGTACCTATGCTCCGGCCCTACCATCATTCGGCTGAGGTAATAGATGGCTTGTTCGTGCCCCGCATCATTGTTCTGTGCTAGCAAGGCGCCGAGGGAGTGTTCAATTGCCCGTACATAGAGCAGGAAGGGCTTTCCGGCAACCGGGGCTTCCAAAACTGGCAGATTCGACAGGTATTCCTTAATATCATCAAAGGCGTATTGAAATTTCTCATTCCATATGAAAGATACGTCTTTCTTCATGAGTTGTGTGAATGGTTGACATCGCCATGAGAGGTTAGATATGAACCTCCTTATGTAGGCTAGTCTTCCCTGAAGGCCTCGAAGTTCGCGGAGATTCTTCGGTGGACTCATCTCCCGGATTGCTTTTGTTTTATCGGGGTCTATGTGAATACCCCGGGAAGTAATGACAAAGCCCAAGAATTTCCCGCTGGACACGCCCAGGAAGGACTTGGTGGGATTCATCTTCAGATTGTGCGCTCGCATAAGGTCGAACACTGTCCTCAAATCATGTAAGTGATCATCTTTGGAGCGGCTTTTAATGGCGATGTCGTCAACGTAGCACTCCACCTTCTTGGGCAAGTGATCTCTGAAGATGACACTAATGGCTCGTTGGTATGTAGCACCGACGTTCTTTAGGCCGAAGGGCACGTCTGTGTAATAATACACGTCGATCGGTATTCAAAATGACGTATGCTTCTCGTCATCAGGAGATATTTTGATTTGATTGTACCTCGAAAAGCCATCCATAAAAGACATACTCTCGAAGCCACACGTATTATCGATCATTATGTCGGTGATCGGAAGAAGGAATTCATCCTTAGGATATGCCGCATTCAGATTGCGGAGGTCGATACAGATTCAGATCTTTTCGTTCTTCTTCATGACTTGTACTATATTAGCTACCCAGTCTGGGTGCTGCTCCTTGCGAATGAAACCGCTAGCTATAAGCTTGTTTACTTCTGTTTTGATGGAGTTCGTGATGTCTGGACGGAACTGCCATTGCTGTAGTTTGACTGGTTTTGCGTCCGGATAAATATTGAGCTTACGAAGTGAGATCTCGGGGTTTAGCCCTGACATGTCTTCATAGCTCCAAGCGAAGACATCGATATATTCTCTGATGAGTTGCAACAGCGACTCCCACTCATCGTCCGTCAGGCTTTTACTGATGAAGATTGGCTTCGAGGAGGATCCATCACCGAGGTCAACTTGTATGATCTTATCTTCAGTGGGAGGGTCTCGTAGTTCAAAGTGCTTCTCCCACTGTGTATCCAGTTGTTGGACCCATGGCTCTAATTCAAGAGGTTCGGGTAGATCTTCGTCTTCCTCTTCAATGTTAGTGGATGCCATGTTGACAGACAGTGTCTGCCTAAATATATTGAAGTACGTGTAGGCAACTCTAGAGGGGGTAAATAGAGTACTTGACAATAATGATCAATTAAAAAAATCAACTCTATTCAATCCTAACTAGAAAATAAATAATCAGAGTATAATTGCAGAAATTAAATGAAAATCAGAAAGCATACGCAGACACAGCAATTTTTAACCTGGTTTCCCTCGTGGACGACTAGTCCAGGCCTGAGAACACTAGCTCAGGATTGAAATCCATTGTTTGTGAAATAGCTTTACAACCACATGCCTTTACACAGAAGAGCACGACAACTTCTTGAAAGATCGCGGAGGCAAAGCTTGGAATTTTCCAAGTGACTTCTTCAAGACACTTGCACAAAACTTCTAATTGACTGGCACCGAGCACCTTGTAGGCTTGGAAAGTTTTGTGGCTAGTAGATGAGAAGATTATGGCTCTTTAGGATGTATAGGCTATAAGAGTAGAAGAGAAGAGAAGATTGGATGATTTGAAATGAGAGAAAAGGGTACCCATATATACTAGTCCTAGGAGGCAGAGTTCGGCCAGAACTCTGTCCCAAAATTCAAAAATTTTGCCGTTGGACAAATTGCAATGAGCAATCCCTAAAAATTAGCTCCTGAAAATTAAGAGACAGAGTTGGGCCCGAACTCTTTGTGGGGGCAGAGTTGGGCCCGACCTCTGCCTCCTTGGAGACAGAATGCTCATGGGCTGTTGGGCTTTGGCAGTTTGGCTTTTTGTTTGTGGAGCTTTTTGGTTATCTAGTCTATGGTTGAGGTACTCAGTGCGACTCAACGTATAATAGTCTAGACTCAATAAAAGTATAAAAATTAGAGACTTTGATGACAAGTTCCAGCAGTATTCATCGAGCAGTCGTCGATGATGATTATTCGACTTGATATATGATAGTCGTCTGATTTGTAGCTTGATTGACGATTTATGTGTAGAGTTGGATCATGTCAAATATCGATTTGTTAATTATCAAGATTAGGTTGACTGCGATCCAGTTTGGGTCAATAATTTCACCTATTTTGATAATTGACAAAATTACGATATTTGGGTGTCGCAACATTCGTACCTGGACACATATATAGCTCTCCCGTAGATGGATATTTCAGCTCCCCCGTAAATAGAGAAGACCTGATACAAGTACTAGTCCAAATAATACATAGCACAAATATTTATCCAAAATAGTTAAGCAAATATCATATATTCTCCCCCTTTGAAATTTAGCAAAATGAAATAGAAGCTCCACAAAAAAAAATAACTAAGGTGAAAATATACAATCACACAACCAAGGCTCAAATCCAACGTAAGAGATAACTAGCAAATAATCCAAATAGAAGCCATATAAGCATAAAGTAGTACAAAGCAAAGAGTTCAACTACATAACCACCGAATGAAAATGAAAAAGTGCATAAACAAAAGAAATACAAAGTATCAGCAGCATCATAAAATGGACCACGGCCGTCACGGAGCACGGGAAGGTCCAGCAGAGTCAGATGGGTCGCTGGCAGAGCGACGAGAATCAACAAAAGCTGTATCTGGATCCATATATCTCCTGACCCAGCTGTCGTCGATACAGTAACCTTCGTGATAAGGGTCCCGTACCATGGGGTAAGATACCATAGAATGAGTAGCCAGGGAGTACTGGATGTCATGCAGGGTGTTACTGATAGCCATCATCTGTAAGGTGGTACGATAATCCACCTGAGTCCAGTGATCGTCCTCCAAAAAGAAACGATCACACAGCATAGTATGAATGGACTTAAGAGTAGCAGGTGGCTCGGGCGTAGGTTGGCCAAGAGCGGGAGGATCAGCTTGAGCATCAGACTCGGAATGCTCTGAGTCAGCAGGAGACTCAACAGCTGCTAGAAGCCGCCATGCCTTAGACAGATAGGCAGGGGAAGGCAGGAACTGGCACTCATCAAGGGGAATATGGAACGCACGAAAAATCATCGGCAAATATAGGGCGTAGACCACTGATCGAGGTCTCTTCCGTGCACTAATCATCCATTCCATCATAGTGCATGAAAAGTTAAAAGGGACATAGAAGTGGAGATGATAAAGTAAAGAGATCTCAATATAAGATACTTTATCGGTCGATCCCGCTTTGGGCAAGATCGTAGAAAAAATGATACGATAAAGTTCATAGAAATACGGGTTAAGATATTTAGCCCGTAGCTTGCGTGGACGAGTGTTGGGAGTACACAAATCATCCTTGAAGCTTTCAAGTGACGATCCATCAAGAAATTGAAACTTGCGGGCATTGACAAGTTTCTCCCAAGAATTGGGTTCCGGGATCTCGAGATATTTCGTAAGCTCAAAATCGTCAAAAGTAATGTTGATACTGACGACATGAGAATAGATTCGTGTGTCGTCAAAGGTTAGATTACAATAGAACATTTGGATAGCATTCAAATAGATAATAGATAATGTAGAAACTAACTTATCTAAACAAAGATCATGGAACTATGAATCATAAGCCGAAAATATAGTAAAATTAATCGGATGACCCGCATACACACTCCGTGAACAGAAATTGTCAAACCATTCATTGGAAGCCTCCAATGAGACAAAAATTTGTTCATTAAATATGTTGGGGTCATGAGGTGGTGGTGGATTAAAAAGTGGATCGATTGGAGGAGCAAGACGAGGAGGAGGATTTGAAGATGATGCACCTTTACTCCTTCTCTTGCCTCTTCCAAAGAGTCTTAGAGCCATGGAGAATTTTGAAAAATTGAAAGGAAATAGAGAAGAATATGAAATTATACCTCACACAAATGAGAAAAGATGGAAGAGATCCCCCCCAAAGCTTTAGATCTTGTGTTTGGGAAGAAAAATAGCCCTAAAAGTGGAGTTTCTAGGGTTAGGGTTTGAAAAAATTGTGTTTGGAGGAAGGTGGAAGAAGAACAAAGTGAATAGAGAGGGTTTTCTCTCGGGTTTCAGGTGTTTGGGAGCAACAAGACGGGTTAAATCTGGATCGTCGGATCAAAACAAGGAGTGACTAAGAAGAATTGAAGGTTCTGTGACCAAGGACACAGAGTTCAGTCCGAACTTTGTGTGGGGCAGAGTTCAGCCCTAACTCTGTGTGGGGAAGGGTTCGGCCCTAACTCTGCCTCCATCGGCACAGAAGACAGGAAAGTTTAAAAAAATGGCAAATTTTTGATAGAAAAAGAATAGAATTTTGAAAGTTTGAATTAATTAAGTCATAAATAAAATTAAACCATATAATAAATAAGGATTTATGACAACGACCATTACGATGAAACTGCCATAGGGTAGCTGTAGGGGCCGGATCCCAGCTAGCGGTAGTCCGAAGATTAGTACACCGTGTCGCTTTGGCTTTTACGCCTTGTTGTCAGAAGGACCCTTTCGACTTGTACCCATGGCAAGGTCACCATAAAGATATATGTCATAATCGTTATTTATGCAGGCCAATTTATTTAATGACCGTTTCATCCAAAATTCCAAATTCACGACAAAGAAAGTTGAAGCGCTCTTCGGCCAGTAGTTTGGTAAAGAAGTCTGCTAGCTGATGTTCAGTGTCTATGAATTCTAAATTAATCGTGCCTTGTTGTTGATGATCACGCAAAAAGTGATGTCTAATCTCTATTTGTTTAGTGCGTGAGTGACAAACAGGGTTCTTGGTCAGATTAATGGCACTAGTGTTATCGCAGAAAATAGGTATGTGCTTGAAACATAAGTCGTAGTCTTCAAGGGTTTGCCGCATCAACAGAATCTGTGCACAACAACAACCAGCTGCGATGTATTTAGCTTCTGTTGTGGATAGTGCGACAGAGTTCTGCTTCTTGCTAAACCATGAGACTAAAGCCTTTCCTAGCAAATGACACATGCCGCTGGTACTCTTACGGTCGACTTTGCATCCCGCAAAATCAGTATCGGAATATTCGATTAAGTCAAAAGAAGTGGTTTTGGGATACCAAAAGCCTACCGTAATAGTTCCTTTAAGGTATCTAAAGATACGCTTAACTGCGGTCATGTATGATTCCATAGGATTGGCTTGGTATCTAGCACATAAGAAAATACTAAACATAATGTCGGGGCGACTAGCAGTTAAATATAATAAACTACCAATCATACCTTGATACTTACGTTGATCGACCGGTTTGCCGTTTTCATCAGGTTCCAACTTTGTGGTAGTAGCCATAGGGGTGCTGATTAGTTTAATGATGTCAAGCTTAAACTTCTTCAGCATGTCCTTTACATATTTTGATTGACAGATGAAGACGCCTTACGAGAGTTGTTTGATTTGCAATCCAAGAAAGTAGTTGAGCTCCCCCATCATGGTCATCTCGAACTCATTCTTCATATACTTGGCAAATTTCTTGCATAGACCCTCATTATTAGACCCAAAAAATATCATCAACATATATTTGTACTAAAAGAATTGTGTCATCAAGAGATTTGATAAACAGTGTAGTATCGACTTTCCCTTTTGAAAAACCTTTATCTAGTAAGAAAGTAATCAGACGATCATACCAAGCTTGAGGAGCTTGTTTGAGGCCATAGAGAGCTTTCCTAAGTTTAAAAACGTGGTCGAGAAATTTGTGATTTACGAAACCAGGTGGTTGTTTGACAAAAACCTCTTCCTTGATAAAACCATTTAGAAAAGCACTTTTTACATCTACTTGGAAAAGTTTAAAGTTTTGAAAATTTGCAAATGCGCAAAGCATCCGAATGAATTCTAGTCAGGCAACAGGAGCATACGTCTCATCATAGTCGATGCCCTCCTCTTGATTGTATCCTTGGGCTACGAGACGAGCTTTGTTGCAAGTGACTGAACCGTCCTCGTTTACTTTGTTACGAAAAACCCATTTAGTACCAATTATTGAGTGGCCAGTAGGTTTAGGAACAAGTTCCCAAACTTAGCTTCTCTCAAATTGGTTGAGTTCTTCTTGCATCACAAAAATCCAAAATTCATCATTAAAAGCTTCTAAAACATTTTTCGGTTCTATTTGAGAAATAAATGCAGTGATAGTTATAGTGTCTCTTACAGAGGATCGAGTAGTTACCCTTTTTGATATTTCACCTATTACCAAGTCCTTTGGATGAGAGGGAGTGAATTAGAACTTCTTTGGTAATTCCTTCGGAGAGCTGGTTTAAGACGTTGCATTTATAGATGTCGAAGTAGATGGTTCATCATCGTCGTCGGAAATAACAGTTGTACTATTGTCCTCATCAAAAGTTACATTAGTAGACTCTTTAATAATTATGGAGCGTTTGTTGAACACTCTATATCTCTTACTCTTGGCCGCATAGCCAAGAAGAATACCTTCGTCAGCTTTGGCATTAAACTTGCCTAAGTTGTCTTTGGTATTCAGGATAAAGCAGTGACAACCGAACACTCTAAAATAAGAAACATTAGGAGTCCTACCAAACCAAAGGTCATAGGGTGTCTTCTTCGAAATAGGTCGAATCAACACCCTATTCAAAATATGGCACGCTGTGCTGACAGCTTCTGCCCAAAAGTATTTCGGAAGAGAGAATTGATTTAGTATAACTCTAGCCATATCGCCAAGAGTTCTATTCTTCCGCTCCACAACACTATTTTTTTGAGGAGTTCTTGGACACGAAAATTCATGACTAAAACCATTTGAATAACAAAACTTTTGAAAATCAGAATTTTCAAATTCGCCACCATGATCACTTTGGATACGAGTAATCATGTAGCCTTTTTCGGTTTGGACCTTTTTAGCAAATACTTTGAAAACATAAATTGTATCACTTTTATTTGTAAGAAAGAAAACCAAGTAAATCTTAAAAAATTATCTACAATAACAAAAGCGTAGAGTTTTTCGCCAAGACTGGCTACTCTACTAAGACTAAATAAGTCCATATGAAGTAATTGCAATGGTCGGGTAGTACTTACTGTGTTTAAGGATTTAAAGAAAGATTTGATAGCCTTATTCTTTTCACATTCGGCACATACCGTGTCTTTCTTGAATGTGATATCCGACAGACCTCTGACTAGCTTCTTGGTTGATAGTCTGGATATAATATCCATGTTGGCATGACCAAGAAGCTGATGCCATAGAAGATTTTCGTCTTTGTGAGCGTAAAGGCATCTTCCTGTATTATTAGTATCACTAGATAGATAGAAAATATAAATATTATCTTCCCTTATTCCTTCAAAGGAGATGTCTCCAGTTGATCTATCATAGATAAAGAATTTAGTTTTTTCGAAGTTAATATCATAACCATGATCAGTAAGATGACTAATGGTGAGCAAGTTATGCTTTAACTCGATCACTAAACAGACATCGTTAATGATAGGAGAGGGAGGATAACCAATTGTACCGTTACCTATGATGTAGCCTTTAAGGTTATTGCCGAAGGAAACGTATCCTTCCTTTTTCATCGATAGTGTTGCGAATAGATTTGCATTTCCAGTCATATGTCGCGAGCACCCACTATCGAGAATCCACTTGCTTCTAGTTGAAGAGGGAAGGTCCACCTACATTACGAGTAGATGTGACCTTTGGTACCCAGATTCTTTTGGGTCCTGAGAGGTTAGACTTTGGTACCCATGCATATATATTTCTATCAACTAATCTCCTAATCCTATATTGTGGAGAAATATGTCCATGTAGGTTACAATATATACATCTAGCATGCATGTTTATACTAGGAGCATGTTGATAGTGATGTCTATAAATAGGGTGATGATAACTACGTGCAACAGTAGAGTGAGTATGGTGACTGTGTGCAGCAGCAGGGTAATTATAATGATTATAGTGACTGTATGTGTGAGCACCCTGAATTTCGGGTTGATTTTTTTCATTTTATTTTATTTTTTGATTGATTGGTTTAGATAAATAATTCATTCTGTTATTTTTTCTTAAGTGTACTTTTTCGTGCCTTTGATATTTGGAGTGTCAGGGATGTTCAACTCTGGAAATCTTCTTCACGAGTTTTGGAGTGGACAGGATTACCTTCATGATGGTGTAGAAGCATAGAATTTCATAACCAAGAAAGCCCATGCGCCAGACACTACATGTGCCAGAACTTGGACCAAGTACTTCACAGCAAAATCAACAGATATAGACATTTGAAAGAGGACTTTTTGTTTATATACAAAAATCTATTACATGTCTAGAAAAGGTTGTACAAAGGAGAATTTCTACAAAGAAAAGATCCTAAGTCTACAGCCAGCGGCCACCATGCGCCTCCAGATAGGCGCAGCAGTCACCATGCGCCGCCAGTTAGGCGCAGCAGATACCATGCGCCTCCAACCAGGCGCATCCCACCATCTCCTCAGCAGCTCAGTTATGTGCATCCAGCTCAGTTTTGTGCATCCCTTCAGCAGCCCAGTTATGTGCCGCTCTTCCAGCCAGGCTCACCTGATAAGTGCTTCGACTAAACAAAGCATTTAACCCTCTGGCTGGAACCAAGGAAGAGAAGAGCACCGCAAATCTGTGGCCAGGGGAGGCTTCGAAAGAGCCTCCAAAGACCAAGGAAGACCGTAATCGAAATACGGCTAAAGGAGCAGCTTTCAACACAACCAGAGTGGGCGACACCCACTTTGAAGGAAGAAAGAGCCTAGCACCGCCATTCCGATCTACGGCTCTTCCGGAACAACGGAGACGAGGCCCGAACATCCCTATCTTTAGATGCAACAGGCACCTTTCGCCTGCCTCAGAAGCCCTCGACTCCGTCTTTTGGATGTAACAGTCACCTTCAAGTGCATCAACGACGACATGGCATCTCATCTTCACCCTCGGGAATACTTCGTCAACAGAATGCACCCGAATACCCAAGTTCATATTGGAGGTACGTGAGAGAGTGAGAAGCAAACCTTCTCTCTATGCCACTATTTATAGGTGGGGCAGATCAAACCCACGCACCAAGTGGATGGCTCTCCGAATTTCGTGCAATGAACTCACATTAAATGGATGAACCAGACGCCTCGACTTCAGCCAAACGGCTATTTAAAAGCACTCGAGAAGCGAAACAGCCGCATCATTAAAGACGTGTCGGATGCGCCCGCTGGACAGCGCATCACACCCCTTCAAACACCAAGCGCCTCCCACAGATGCGCCCTGTACCGAGCGCATCACAGAGGATGCGCCCCCATACGTCCCCATACGCCTAGGGGAACGTCAACCAACGTGCCCACTCAGCTGTCCATCGAATGTCACCATGCTGAACTGACAGAGTTGGCAGCACGCCTCCCCAAGTCTGAACGGTTGACAGCTTTTACAGAAAATGAAGCATCCACAACGTCAGCATCATCATGACTTTACCCCGACGGCTACTGCCATATGGCCACCCAACCATCCACATGCGCCTCAAAATCCATGCGCCTCAGACCCTTCACTGGTCCCTAAAGACAGAAGAAGAGTCTCCAGTTGAAGCTTTGCATGCGCCTCAAAAGCCATGCGCCCCAGACTGATCTCTGATTTCGAAAGACAGAAGGAAAGTCGCTCGCATGCGCCTCAAAAGCCATGCGCCCAGAACGGTTCGTGACTCCTAAAGGTCATGAGCCAAAATCTCATCATGCGCCCAATCCAAGGCGCATCCCATCAAATCATCCCCCTATCAGATCCGAGATCTCCGAGCCATGAGTCGACGACACGTGTCCTTTGACTCAACTCATCCAAGATTTCAGCAACAGAAAGATCTTCTCCTCTGCTACGTGCCGGCTCACAACAGCAGTATGAAGAATTCAACCCCTCGAGTAGGGCGCATCATCCATGCGCCTCCATCAGTAATCTCCACGTGGCGTCCCCACGTACCGGCGCATCCTACATATGCGCGCATGAGCAGCCAACCTGTCCAGCTATAAATAGAGGGATCATTTCCTTCTGCCACACACATACAGACAACGTATAGAATCCACAGCGAACATACAGAGAATCACCAGAAAGGCAGAGGCAGACACTCAACGTCTTCCTCCTCTCGGCAAGCTCCAGCACCCAGAGCAATCTACAACCTCAGAGAATCGATAACCGTCGTCAGCCCGTCAACGGAGTCAACGCATTACCACTCGCTCCATTGGCACTAAGGACCCAGCTTAAACAAAAGTGTACTCCTAGGACTACATCTAAGTCCTATATTGTAACACTGTTCTGTTTGTGTTAAAGTTTTCAATCAAACAATTTTAATGGCAAACAGATGGTATATAGTGTCCCACTCAGACTTGTTCCCTTATGCTCTTTTTTGCTTCGCTGAACTTCGGGTCAATTTAGACCATTTGATCATTAATTAATTTTCCCACTCTTTTCCTTGATCATTATTAGCACGTTACCGTGACTTTTAATTTAGGAGCACAAGACCAATCAGTTTCTTGAAACCAACTTCTCATGCAAGATCTACTCGAGACGCTCGTCACCCATGACCTTCGTGTCCCACTCAGACACGTCATTTTGTGCTCTATTTGCTTCGCACAACTTTCCCGACATGTGACCCAATTTTATTTTATCCCACGGTGTCACATTTATCTTCCAACTTGATTTGTGGGTCCCCTGTCGACCAAAACATGTCAGCCCCAACTATGGACATGGCCCACATTGAGCCTACTACTCGTCCGCCACTTGTGTCCCATTTATTGGAATCTCCATGTGCTACTTATTTATCCATGATGATCAACGCCTAATTTTAATTCAATTTTTGTACAATGTCTGATTTTGACCCAATCCGGCTCCACCGAGTCCAGTCCAGCTTTGTGTTATCCTCAAAAGCCATGCGCCCAGAACGGTTCGTGACTCCTAAAGGTCATAGGCCAAAATCTCATCATGTGCCCAATCTAAGGCACATCCCATCAAATCATCCCCCCATCAGATCCGAGATCTTCGAGCCATGAGTCGACGACACGTGTCCTTTGACTCAACTCATCCAAGATTTCAGCAACAGAAAGATCTTCTCCTCTGCTACGTGCCGGCTCACAACAGCAGTATAAAGAATTCAACCCCTCGAGTAGGGCGCATCATCCATGCGCCTCCATCAGCAATCTCCACGTGGCGTCCCCACGTACCGGCACATCCTACATATGCGCGCATGAGCAGCCAACCTGCCCAGCTATAAATAGAGGGATCATTTCCTTCTGACACACACAAACGGACAACGTATAGAATCCACAGCGAACATACAGAGAATCACCAGAGAGGCAGAGGCAGACACTCAACGTCTTGCTTCTCTCGGCAAGCTCCAGCACCCAGAGCAATCTATACCCTTAGAGAACCGATAACCGTCGTCAGCCCGTCAATGGAGTCAACGCATTGCCACTCGCTCCATTGGCACTAAGGACCCAGCTTAAACAAAAGTGTACTCCTAGGACTACATCTAAGTCCTATATTGTAACACTGTTCTGTTTGTGTTAAAGTTTTCAATCAAACAATTTTAATGGCAAACAAGCTGGCGACTCTGCTGGGGATCGCTTTCTCCTCTTCCGAGAAAGTCGTGTCACAGGCCGACGACGTGAAGGTGGGCTCCTCCCACAAGACGCTGGTCGTGCGCCTCAATCAACAGGCGTATGAGGAGTTCATTTCTGAAGGAAATGCGAGTCCTTCGAAGCGGCTGCCGAAGCCGAAGAAGACCCGCCGTGTCTCGGTGCGCAAGGTCGACGCCTCGGGCATCACCACTGAAGGAAATGTGCCAATCCAGCCCTCCCTTCCTGCTGAAGTTCTCAGCAACCAAGGTGCGCCCGCTGATGCATCGTATCTTTCGGGGAAGCGTGCGGCTGACCACGTTTCCCATCCACCTCCCTCTCAGGCGAGGAAGATGCGTCGATGGAGCAGGGGCACAGCCAATGCCCCGCGCATCACCTCTGATGTGCCACAAAAAGTCTCTGTCTTTGGCAGACTCACTCACTGTAATGGCGAGGAGAATTTGGATGCTGAGTACTATGCGCCCCAGCGGGCTAGTACAAAGAAATCCAAGGCGGCACGGACCATGCGCCACAAACGTGCTATGCCAGCAGCAGGCCAAAGGCATGCGCTCACAATCACGCGCGCTGCCAATGGCAAGCTGTACAAGGTCGAATCAGGTGCCTCTCCACTAAAAATGAGTCGACCTTCAAAGTCCTTACCGCACTTGGGCGTATCTACTACGTGCACAACGAAGTCGAGTGAGGCAAATTCAGTGGTCTTGAACTCCCGTGCCTCCTCTGGTTGTGCGTTTGAGGTCCGTTCAAGTCACTTCAAATATTGTGGTTCTCCCACTACTGATCGTGATGCCTGCTTGGTATTAGATCAGGGGGCGCAGCACTCACCTGTCCACCCCGGCGTTTGGCCTTGCCATGCGCCTGAAAGGGGTGTGAAGGTAGCACTCTCCTCCAACGACCTGTGTAACGTGATCACTCACAAGCGCCGGTCAGGAGAGTCGACCAACAGGCATGATGCGCCTCTCACGGGGCATACTTGTGCGGTGGTCACCATCAACTACTGTTGCAAGGCAGCAGTACCACCAAGGCAGTCAGTCTTCCAGCGGCTGCAATCATCGACACCCCTCCGACATCGCCTCGGGATGAAGGTGTCAACAGAAGAGGAGCCAAGAGTTGCTTCATGCAACGTGGTCTCCAACTCCTCATCACTCCGGAAGGCGACTGGCAATTCCTCGTCCTCGTCCAAAAGCCAACCGAGGAAAATCAAGGCAGCTGTCTCGTCCTCTGGGGTGTTCGAAGGCACTCGGTCGAGGAAAAAGTCCTTGGAGGAAGCTGGAGGTAGTCAGACCCTTGTTGAGCCTCCTTCCGAAGACGAAGATGTCCAAAGCACAGCTGCGGCGGGTCTTCATCCTCGAGGCGAAGTCAGCCTCCCAGAAGCCCCTTAAAACGAGGATGTCCTCCAGGACACGGCTGGGGGTAGAGACGAAGAGGCCCTTCAAGACGGAGCTGAGGACAATCAGGCCCTTGCAGATGCGCCCGTCGAGAATAACCTCCAGAATGTGGCTGGGGGTGGCCAAGGTGAAACACCAGGAGAGGTGACTCCCCCACATGAAAGTGAGGCCGAGAGCGAAGCCTCAACCAATCCATCCACTCCCGGCCGTGTCATGACAGTATACATGACTGGGGGTGATTCCGAGTCTGATGCGCCGCCGCAGGACATTGTCCAGCGCATAGACTCATTAGAGGGAGGACTCAAAACCCTCTCTGCCTCTATGCAAGCACTGACTCAAGCAGTGTTTGATATACGGTCGGCCTTGACCAGAACACCTTCAACCGGTCCCGACCCAGGAATCAATGGGGAGTCGAGTGTACCCCTTCAATGGGCACCCTCAGACACAGAAGCACCCCGGACGTCGGAGCCCTCAAACGCTCCACTCCAGGTAGTATGACCTTTCCTGACTCCTAGCTCCACGGAAGATGTGGTCGAAATGATCAAGGACTTACGGGAGCGCTTCGAGTCCAAAAATAGGCAAGAGGAGCTCCAGAAGATGGGCATTCCCCAGCCTTATCCCCTCGAGTGGAACAAGGTGGTTTATCCCCCAAAGTATAAACCATAAACACTCACGCCGTATGACGGGAAGGACTCTCTGCGTCGGTACCTGACATATTTCCAGTCACAGACGGGACATCTTCCAAAGGAGGACGCGCTCCTCACCAGCATCTTTGTTGGGGCCTTAAAAGGGGTGGCGTATGACTGGTATTGTAGCCTCCCCGACAATTCTATATCGTCCTTCGATGACTTAACGCGTCTCTTCCTCGATCGCTTCTACGACGGCGGGAAGGACATGACGATGGCATCTCTCATAGAGATACGCCAGAAGGAGAAAATACGGTTCGGGTGTTCATCGAACGCTTCCGACAGGCCTGCTTCAGGCTACCTCCAGGTATGCCAGAACATGCGCTCCTCTCCTCTTGCAGCATGAACATGTTGCCTGCAGAAAAGCTCTGGCTCAACTCTACTCCCCCTCCCGACTGGAGCTCCCTGATCATCGAAGCTGAAGCCGCAGAAAAGAAGGCGGCCAATGCACGTCTTCTGGGTGTCAGCTTCCCCGCCTTTGATGATAAGGGGAAAAGGTCAGCAGCCAACAATTCCGGACGAGAAGCAAAGGGAAAACAGGCATTGACTGTTAATGCCTCGAAGGGCGCATCTGCGCCTACTCAGAAGCCTCCACTGGCACCGAGACCCAAGGAGGTGTATTCATTCAATGACGAAGACACCCTGCAACTCTTTGAAATACTGAAGCAGGGTGACAAGATCAAGCTCCCAGACCCAAAGCGGCCCGATAAAGTCGGGAAAGTGGACAACCCGAGGTACTGTCACTACCATCGGTTTGTCGGACACCCGACCAAGGACTGCTACGTCCTCAAGAATTACATCCAGCGCATGATCAATGCGGATGTAATTTCTGTCGACTATGAAGAGAAGACGGTGTCAGCTAATGTGGTATCACTTCAGTTCGGCACCTTGCCGCCGACTACCACACAAGATGGCGTCGTCCCCATCCCTAAGGCGACAATGGATGTGGTGAACTTGCCACCTACCCATGACAATGCGAGTGGACTCATCCCACTCACCATATCTCGAGGAGAGGTCCTCTGGGTTCACCCCGACCTCGTCTCTGAGGTGACTCAACCGGAGGTACGCTCTATCTCCAAATCAAAAGACAGGAAGATCAAGTCTTGCCGCACGGTCTCTTCTTCAACTGAAGGGGCACTTCCAGTGCAGACGCGTGCACAACAGAATGCCTAGCCCGACGAAGCTACCGTCGAGGTGGTGCCTCCTGGCACCATCCCTGAGGAAGGCCCGTCTAAACCCTCAGCAGCCAATAAGCAGAAGCAGGTGGAGGCCCGTTTCGACAGACCTCTACGGAAGGAGAATGCTTCGAGGCTAGCCAAGCCCCACAACTTTGACATACTGGCACAACTGGCCAGTACTCCTGTACGCCTATCTTTGTTTGAGCTCCTGCGTCTTTCCAAAGACTCCCGAGAAGCTCTCTGTGAAGCTCTGAAGGACGCTGAATCCTTTCTCAGTCAGGTCAAGCAGCCTGAAGACCTCCCAGCTACTTGTGCGCACTGTCATTGTGCGAATGAAGTTATCCCAAACATAACTTTCACCCAACAAGACATGCTGCTCAAGCACCACCGACATAACCGACCGCTGTATTACACAGGGTACATCGGTTCAGTCAAGGTGAGCCGAATTCAGATCGATCTGGGGCTTCCCTCAGCATCATCCCGAAGGTGCTGCTATCAAAATTGGGGATCCCAATGTACCGGCTGGCGCCCTCCAACACAACCATCAGTGGCTTCAACGCTAGCAAAAGCGAGCCACTGGGCAAGATCCGACTGAAGTGTCACATCGACAACCTCAAAACTGAGGTTACTTGTTATGTGGTGGATGCCGAGGTCAACTACAACATCCTGCTCGGCCGACCATGGCTACATGAGTACATGGTGGTGCCTTCCACGCTCCACCAATGCATGAAATGTATCCACCAACGGCGTCATCCGGACGGAGTTCGCAGACATCGATCCTTTCAAAGGGATTGAAGCCTACTTCACCAATTCTGACTTGTACAAGCCACTTGACGAGGAGGAAGCCAACGATGCTGATGATGAGGCAGAGACGGCAACTGAGCCGGACACGGAGCCTAAGATGACTCCAGACGCCCCTTTGAAGATCCGACTAAAGGGGAAACCACCCCAGAAGGTGCCTCCAATGAGCATCAAACTATCAGGGAAAGCACCGACTCCTGAGGCTCCCCTGAAGATACGCCACAAGGGAAAGCCGCCTCAAACATCGGCTCCCCTAGTGGCAAAATTACAGGGGAAGGCACCACTCACAGGAGCCGCAGTTGAGGCACCTCTGAAGGTGCGTCTTAAGGGCAAGCCCCCGCAGTCATCCAAGATGCCAGAGAGGGCTCACATAACCCTCTCAGACCCCAAAGTTAAACCTGTGGTGGATTCTCCTGATCCGACCCCAGTACTTACAGATGAGGAGCTTGGCGAATATATCTCTGCTGATGTAGATGCACCCTCCTTAGACAATATAATCCCACGGGATAAAATCTCGTACTTCATCAATAATAGAGTGTCTTTTAATTATTCTTGTTTTCCACATTGGAATGCCATGTATACATTAGATAACGCTCTACGGTCGTTGCAAACACAAATAACGACCGTCCATCATGTAAATCGAGTAGTCCCGTCTCAAGGAGTCTGTTTCATAGCCCCTCCACGAAGCCAAGACGAAGGATCCATCATTTTTGGCAAAGTCGAGCGTCATCAAGACCTCCCGCCACTCGAGCCAGAACCTGATACCGGCAGAGTACAAGTCTATCGGTACACGGATACGGCAAAGCACATCATCCAAAAGATGGGCTACGACCTAAAAAGCAACAAAGGCCTAAACTACGGCAAAGGTCGACGTCTCCCTCTCCGGCTTCCAACACCCAAAGGAAAGCCGCAAGACTACTACAACAAAACTCGACGGGGGGTAGGCTATGTCACGCCGCCATCAACTCCAGAGAGTTCAAATGCAGAAGACGTAAAACATTCCCACTCGTTCGAAGCGTCGACTTGGGATTTCGATACCAGTATCGGATCAGTCTTCAGGAAAGTGCTGTCAGCTAACATGACGTCAGCACAACCTAAAAAAGGTGAAGGCGAAGACCAAGCGCCGGAACCCTTCGAAGAAGAACCCTGGACTCAACGCCTAGGAGAACAATAGGAGTCTCGTTTTGAGTTACGTGAACCTTCCACCGAAGACGAAGTCGAGCAAATCGACCTCGGGGACGGATCTTCTTCCAAACCTATCTTCATCAGCAAAAGCTTGGAAGGAGAAGACCGAGAGTCTCTAATCCAGCTGGCTAAAGAGTATATCGATGTCTTTACCTGGAGCTATGAAGACATGCCGGGACTCGATCCACAGATCGTAATGCATAGGTTGAACATCTTACCTGATGCCAAACCTAACAAACAACAACAGCGACGTTTCCGTCCGGACATTATGAATGCCATCGATCAGGTGGTGGACAAACTCTTGACCAGCGGCTTCATCCATGAGGAACAGCACCCAGATTGGGTAGCCAACGTCGTACCTGTCACCAAGAAGAATGGAAAAATACGAGTCTGTATCGACTTCAGGGACCTCAAATCTTCTTGCCCGAAGGACGAATTCCCGCTTCCAATCACCGATGTGATGATCGACAACACATGTGGCTTCGAACGCATGTCCTTCATGGACGGGTATTCAGGCTACAATCAAATCAAGATGTTCTTCGATGACGCAAAACATACGTCATTCAGGACTCCGAAGGGTGTTTTCTGCTACACAGTAATGCCTTTCGGCTTGAAGAACGCCGGTGCAACATACCAACGAGCTATGAACACCATATTCTGTCAACATCTTCGCAAGACAGTTGAATGCTATGTTGACGACATAGCAGTCAAGAGCCGCCTCAAAGGAGATCACCTACAGGATCTGAAGACAGTCTTCGATCTCATACGGGCACATCAACTCAAAATGAACCCCACTAAATCCTTCCTGGGGGTTTCTAGCGGCAAATTCTTGGGCTTTGTCATCACGGCAAAAGGTATTCATGTCGATCCCGAGAAGACCAAAGCCATCCTCAACATGGGCCCTCCGAAGAATCTTCGAGAACTTCGGGGCTTACAGGGACGTCTGGCATACATCCGGAGGTTCATAGCAAACCTCTCCGGTAAATGTCAACCCTTTACTCAGCTCATGAAGAAGGGAGTCTCTTATGTCTGGACAGAGGAGTGCCAAAAGGCTTTCGACGACATCAAAGCCTATTTGACGAGCCCACCAGTCCTATGGCACCTGTCGTCGGCAAACCATTTCTCCTTTACGTCCGTGCCATGGATCATTCTCTTGGCGCTCTGCTGGCTCAAAACAGCGATACAGGCTATGAGCAAGCAATATACTACCTCAGTCGAACCCTCATCGGGGCCGAACACCGGTACAACCCCGTTGAAAAGGAGTGCTTGGCTTTGGTGTTTGCCATCCAGAAGACTCGTCATTATGTCTCGAGCCAGACAATTTATGTCATTTCCCGAGTCAATCCGCTCAGAGTCCTCATGACGAAGCCAGGGTCATTGAACTCCCGGCTAGCCACATGGGCGATCTTGCTAACACCGTATAATATGGTGTTTGTCCCGTAAAAAGCTGTTAAAGGTCAAGCTCTGGCTGACTTTTTAGCTGCACACCCCATCCCAGAATCCTCAAAACTCTATAAAGACATCCCGGATGAGGTCCAAGAATCCAACGTCACCGAAGGAAGCTCCGTTTGGCGGATGTTTTTCGATGGCGCTTCAAGAACAGGCCCCAAAGGCCAAATCATCGTAGGAATGGGGGTAGTCTTAGTCTCCCCTGATCAATTGGTCATCCAGCGTGCTTACTCCCTTTCGAAGTCGTGCTCCAACAATGTTGCCGAGTACAACGCACTCATCATGGGACTCCAACTCACACAACAGCTGGGGGTAGACCATCTGGAAGCCTACGGTGACTCAAAACTCGTCGTAAACCAGATTCGGGGGCAATACGAGGTTCGCCATGAAGATCTGATCCCTTACCACGAAGTTGCATTGAATATCATCTCAACCTTCACTGGGTTCTTCATCGAACATGTACCCCGTCTATAAAACTTGGAGGCCGACGCTTTGGCTGGCCTCGCGGCCTCATTGGCAGCGCCCTTTGGGACTCAACACTATGTCACGGTAACTGGTCGAGACTTGGTTTGTCCTAGAAACAACCTATGCTTGCGAGTGGCTCACGCCATACCGATGAACACTGGTGTTAATGTCCGAGACTGGAGGTTCCCGTTCATCGACTTCGTTGTCTACGGAATCCTTCCAGAGGACCCGAAGGAAGCCGTCTCAGTCAAAAGACGATCTCTTCGATTCTACTACGATATAGCTACCAAAATGCTGTACCGACGCTCCTTCGATGGGCTCCTCCTTCGATGCCTGTCCAACGAAGAAGCAGCCGAAGCTCTTCGAGAAGCTCATGACAGAACTTGCGGAGCTCATCAACCCGGTCCTAAGTTGCAGGATCGACTACGACGTATGGGCTACTACTGGCCAACCATGGCCGCCGACGCTGTTGAATATGCTAAGAAGTGTCACGTATGCCAACTTCATACAGACTTCATACATACACCGTCTGAACCACTACATCCTACAGTCGCCTCCTGACCCTTTGAAGCCTGGGGCATGGACATTGTGGGACCAATCACCCCTCCTTTATCAAGAGGTCACCGCTTTATCCTGGCCATCATCGATTACTTCTCCAAATGGGCAGAAACAGTCCCACTGGCGGAAGTAAAGAGCTCCAGGGTGGTCAGCTTTATCAAACACCATGTCATTTACCGTTTTGGAGTACCCTGGCGGATCATTCATGACAATGGTCCTCAGTTTATCAGCCACATTTTTAGCAGGTTCTGTGACAAGAACCGCATTCAAAATGTGGCATCCACCGCCTACAATCCGGCAGCAAACGGATTGGCCGAGGCGTTCAACAAGACTATCGTTAGGCTGCTCAAAAAGGTCGTGTCATCCAACAAACGCGACTAGGACGAAAAGCTTGGCGAATGCCTTTGGGCCTACCGCACAACGGTACGGACCCCAACAGGCAACACACTATTCTCTCTGGTCTACGGGAGCGAAGCGGTACTGGCTCTCAAGATCCAGATACCCTCACTCCGTGTAGCAATAACAAACAAACTCACAGAAGAGGACAATCAACGTCGTCGTCTGCGAAAACTGGAGGCACTCGATGAGAAGCGTCTCCTGGCTCAACAACGCATCGAACTCTACCAAGCCCGTATAACACAGGCTTTCAACAAGAAGGTCAAACAGAGGACTTTCCAAGTTGGCGACCTGGTTCTAGCAGTCAGAAGGCCAATGGTGTTAACTCACAAGACACTAGGAAAGTTCGAGCCCAAGTGAGAAGGACCTTTCATTATTGAGACGGTATACTCAAACGGTGCTTACCGCCTCGCCAAACCCAATGGGGACTTGTTCATGATGCCCATCAACGGCAAGTTCCTAAAGAAGTACTATTCTTGATCCTTCAGACATGTGCTTCCCCAAAGGGGATCTGTGGGCCCAATCATCGGGGCTCACACACAATCTCGTTCCACAAACTCATACGCTTCTGGAACCCAGCTGTTCCGTGGCATCCTTCAGTAGAAAGACAACCACATCCACATCACCTCTGAGTTGTTCCTCTACACCCTACAAAGCGAAATCTTACACTACGTAAGCCGACGCTACCCTTCATGTTTACCACGTCTACATTACCTCTGAGTAAACATCTCGTACAAACAACCCCTGCGTTGTCGTACATTGATCGCAGAAATTCCACGTCCATATCACCTCTGAGTTGTTCAGCGTATCCCCCAGGATCATTCCTACCATGTCCATAATACCTCTGAGTAGGAAGATTCTATCATTTTGGACCCAATAATTGCCATGTCCACATCACCTCTGAGCAAACATGTTGGTTCCTTCAAACTTATTATCTGTATCTAAAAACCAAGGTGCGCAAAAGATAATAGGTCCACACAAATCATCAAGTTCATAATAACAAAAATAAACACATCACAAAAAAGTTGTGTGCTTCTTTATTTTCTAAAAAAAAAAGAGTACAGAACTACACTATTCCCCAGCAAGGGTTGCAAAAGAACATAAAAAAAGGGAGAAGCTACAGTCCCTGAACCTCTCCAGGGTGGGCTGAGAGCTCTCTGACTCGACGTCTTAAGTCGGCTGTACGGGTCTCCACAGTCGCTAGGACTCGACGCTCAGCTTCTTGACGCATCAATTCAACAGCCTCAGCGGAAGTTTCGCTCTCATGCTTCTCATCAAGCTGTTGTCGCTGCTGAGCCAAGGCAAGAGTCCGCTGAGTAAAAGTCGCTTCCAACTACTTGAATGCTGCGTGTTCAGCTCGGACACGTTCGGCATCTAACTGGAGTCGGGCCCGTTGGTCCTCAAGGCGGCACATCTGGGTGTTGATCTCTGCGATATTAGCATCCAACGCAGCTCGCGTTTCCATTGTCTTCTTTATGGACTGAGACAACTGCTCTACCGCAGCCTCAGTCTCAGCCACCTCGCGCTCCCAAATGCCCACAGTGGCCTGGTAGGAAGACTCGATCTCGGCAATCAATTTCTCCTTCTCCGCATCTATCAGGACGGAGAGGTCATTGCGCTGGATGCGCTGAAGTTCCGCAAGCCGCTCGTCCAGCTCGATCACCAAAGCCTCCAGAATTTTGGCCATATGGTCGTGGCCTTGGTGAACACGGATCAGCTCGATACAGGGCATTGCCAGAGTTTTTGCCGTCGCAAAGCTCCCGTTGGCATCCATCACCGTAGATACACCCCTCTGCAGCATTTTGTACACCCCCTCGACGAGGAATTTCACATATTCGTCTGCATCCGCCAATACCTGCGGCATCATAGCAGGAGTTGGTGGAGCTATTACAGTTAGCGGATCGGAAGAAGATCCGCCAACCTCAACCTGCGAGGCTTGAACCTCGGCAACAATAGGCTCTTCATCAACAAGGGCTGGACTGCTAGCCCGAGGAGCCGAAGGAACAGAGGAAGCCCGCACAGGCGTCGAGATAGTACCCCAAGTAGAAGGAGTAACAGAGGGTTCCACACCCTTGCCCTTCTCAAGCCCGGAGGAACCACCGACGTCAACGGCCACCTCTTCTACCCCCAATGTTCTATCAACAGCCAGTACCTTCCCTGGCAGAATGGGGGGATCATCATTTGCCTCTTGACCCGCCTCGGCGGTCGTGATCGGCAGACGGGTCTCGTCATCAAATCCCTCTACAGGGACAGAATATGTCGCTACCTCCTGATCGGTAGCCACCTCAACTTCCACGATTGAAGCTGGGGTAGGACTCGGCAATGATATAGCCAACCTTCCCTCATCATGACAAGGAGGGGAATCAACCCTCTCCTCTGTCCCAACCATATCTGTTGCCCCCGCAACAGACTCTTGCAGCTCTGGAGCAACGTCATCCGAAGGCGACGAACTCCAATCCACCTCATCATCAGGATGCCTCGAGTCCGTAGGACCCTCAACGTCCAAGGCCTCCACGACAGACTGTACCTTCCTGAAATTTGTTGCAACCTCAAAGACAGGAGATACTAAAACCTCCGCAGGAACATCTTCGGGACCCTCCTCCACGGGAGACATTATCATCGGTGGAATGCGCTCATCAGAAGAGCCTGCCACCTCCTTCGATTTACTAGCACCCAGTTTTGAAACACGGGACTTCTTCTTCGATGATCCCTGCAAGAAAAAAAGCATAAGTCACCACAATGACAAAATGAATTAGAATTACGGAGCACTCCTTACCTTAGCAGGAACTGATCCCGTTGGCTTTACGAGTGGCACTTCCGTAACCTTTGGAGTCGACGTCTTCCTCGACCTTTTCGGTACAGAAGAACCAGCTTCTGTGTCAGCCCGCCTCTTCCCAACAGACGGGTCTCTCACTGGTGCTGTAGCAGCAACCCGATATCCCGCCAACTCTGGTGGACGATATGATCGGGCTGCCATCAACATATTCGCCGTGGCCTCCAGCTGAGTTCCAATGATGAAACTAGTCTCCCTGTCAAAACCAGGAGACGCAGCATTTATAATGCAATACAGCTTGGCGGCTGGATATAGGATCTGCGGCCGAGGGTTGCGAACTGGCGTAGTAAAATTAACGCTAGTGCATCCAGCGTTATAATACTGCCAGCCCCGGGCTCCATCCAGCAAACTCCCGATGAAGCCTAGACTGCTACTGGGATTCCATAACATTAGCTGGTATAGCCAAATTGACGAGCAAATCGGCTTGGCAGATATGGCTCCAGATAACATCTATTCTGGTTGCGGTAGACCAGGTGAGAAGGCCGGATACTTTGCAACCAACGAAAACTCTATTTCGGCAAAGTGACCGCATCTTCGCCAGAGTCAACTAAATCTTGGTCGGCCTCAAAATCTTTGAAGATCGGGCCAACCTTGATAATCTCCCACCCCTGAAGGTAGGACAAGACTCTCCTACAAATGGGGACGCCAGTGTATAACCACTTCCTCTTGTAGAAGCGGCGGATGAAGGCATCCCCTTCAACATGATCCTCCTCCGGACCGGGACTCATCACGTTCGGATGATGCAAAATCAGCCATCCCATAAGATAATGGAAAGGCAGCTCGGCCCAGGAAAAGTTGTCATTGTTACCTTTCTCGTGGATCACATCATCAGCAAAAGACCTCAAACCGCGCAATAAGTTGCACACCATCGCGGGGAGGAGAGCTAAGGGTCGTCCAAAAGCCAACTTTACGGCAGGCAAAATGAGATTCCGATGTACCCTCTCTACGGCACCAGATCTACCTGCAAACACGCAATCCCGGAGCCATATCATCAAGTAGGCCGTCAACACTGCCTTAGATGACATCCGGTGCCCACAATGCCAGAAGCAGCTATATGTATCCTTGTCGCTCTTATCCGAACGTGGAGTCCTCTCGTCCAGCCGACTTATTTCAGAAGTCACCTCCGCGGGCTTCAGTCCCTGCGGAGTCGCAAACCGGATCCTCGAAGGATCCGCCAAATCCTGCTTAAAGACATAGTCCCTCCAAGCAGTCACATGAGGCTGGGTCTTGCCCTTATCCCTCCGGTACATCAGATAATGGTGGCTCGTCACCTCTTTGAATACAGCCATCATCTCCGGGTCCTTATCTTCCAGAACCTAGATCTTCTCATTTGACGGGAAATATTCCTCGTACGGCTCTGAGCCCCAAGGAAGCTTAGACACTTCGTACATCTCATGGAGAGCCAACCCCAACTCTCCCTCCGGAGTAAAAAAGCTGCCAGTATGGGCATTGAATAATTCCAAGAACGCAAGGAACATAGGCTTATTGAGATCCACGCCTGCCTGCGTAGCCCGAATGGCGGCTGTCAGCCCGATCTCCTTAAGCTCAACTTTGAACCTTGAAAGGACCCAGGTGGTCAACTCGTCCCACCTCGGAATGTAGTGACACCAACCTTCGACTCTAAACCAACCTGTCGGGTACATAACCTTCGCTGTCAGCATCCGATTTGCAAAGGTCAGGGCACTAAAGGGAAACGTGTCATTTGGGACTTCACTGTAGAGGCTCCCGGGATGCAAGGCTCGGTAACTGAACGAGGAACCAGCTCGTGAAGCAGCCAAAGTATCTCGCTGGTTCGAGGTGGCGTCGATCGAAAGGCTACTTCCTAAGGCCCCTCCTTGAGAAGGAGTAAGTTCCCAACCCATCCTTCTCTTCGAAGCTAAATGATAAAAGGCCGTCAGCGGCAACTGGCGGTCAACCTGCCGCATGTATAGAACCATGCCTTTGGCAGAAAAGAACCAGTCTTCTTTGATCTTCAGTATCTTCGCTTCAGAAGAGACTAGTCGGTCGCCAAACAGAAAGACAGGTTTTAAGAAAGACACATCTTCAGATTCAGCAGACTTCAGTTTACCACTCTCCATCATACTCTGGAGGAAAAGCGGCAACTGGTTCTGGATTTGCAGCATTCTCTCCCGGGGTTGGTTCTGTAAGATAGCATCCTTTGCAGGATTGATCACCGCCTCATCAAAATCAACTCCCATTTGGAAAAGAAAAGCATCCAGGAGGACCTCATTTAACAAAGGGATCGTCATCGACACTGGCACAACAAAAGTGGAAGTCAGGCAAAAAGACAAAAGGTGTCAAATAGATTGGCGCATCATCAGGGCGTAAACCCATGAGCGTCAGCTTCAGCGCATCACCCATGCGCGTCAGCATTGGAGCTTCGACGCATCATCAGGGCGTAAACCCATACGCGTCAGCTTCGGCGCATCATCAAGGCGTGAGCCCTTGAGCGTCAGCGAAGGCTTTGGCACATCATCAGGGTATAAAACCCATGCGCGTCAGCAAACTAAACCTCGGTGCATGATAAAGGCCTGAGCCTATGCACGTCGGCAGGATAAAACCTCAGCGTATCAAGGACAGAAGCCCATACGCATCGGCAGCAGAAAGTTAGAGCATATTAGATGGCAAAAGCCGACACCCACCCGTCACCCCGGGGCGAACGTCGGCTGGAGTCGCAATGGTGGCAGGAGCATCCTCATCGGCGAACTCTGCCGACTCCTTCCCCTTGCCAGCACCGCCGCGAGGTCTCTCTCTCCATCTATCACCTATTTATAGGCCGTGGTCGCACGCGTGAACCGATGACGAGTGATCTCAGCCGTCGCCTCGGGTCCTGTGAAGATAACAGCAGATAAAACCAAAAGATCATCATTAATCTTTTCGGTTACCAAGGCATCATCATATGCATTAACTGAGAGGAGCATGCGCCCGAATAGTCATGTGCCCAACCATCATGCGCCCTGACCTCCATGCTTCTTGTTCAAAGTATTACAAAACTTATTCAAAAGTTTTAAAAACTTTGAAGGGGGTCTTGTAGAAGCATGGAATTTCACAACCAAGAAAGCCCATACGCCAGACACTACATGCGCCAGAACTTGGACCAAGTACTTCACAGCAAAATCAACAGATATAGACATTTGAAAGAGGACTTTTTATTTATATACAAAAGTCTATTACTTGTCTAGAAAAGGTTGTACAAAGGAGAATTTCTACAAAGGAAAGATCCTAAGTCTACAGCCAGCGGCCACCATACGCCTCCAGATAGGCGCAGCAGTCACCATGCGCCACCAGTTAGGCACAGCAGATACTATGTGCCTCCAACCAGGTGCATCCTACCATCTCCTCAGCAGCTCAGTTATGTACATCCAGCTCAGTTATGTGCATCCCTTCAGCAGCCCAGTTATGTACCGCTCTTCCAGCCAGACTCACCTGATAAGTGCTTCGACTAAACAAAGCATTTAACCCTCTGGCTGGAACCAAGGAAGAGAAGAGCACCGCAAATCTGTGGCCAGGGGAGGCTTCGAAAGAGCCTCCAAAGACCAAGGAAGACCGTAATCGAAATACGGCTAAAGGAGCAGCTTTCAACACAACCAGAGTGGGCGACACCCACTTTGAAGGAAGAAAGAGCCTAGCACCGCAATTCCGATCTACGGCTCTTCCGGAACAACGGAGATGAGGCCCGAACATCCCTATCTTTGGATGCAACAGGCACCTTTCGCCTGCCTCAGAAGCCCTCGACTCCGTCTTTTGGATGTAACAGTCACCTTCAAGTGCATCAACGACGACATGGCGTCTCATCTTCACCCTCGGGAACACTTCGTCAACAGAATCCACCCGAATACCCAAGTTCATGTTGGAGGTACATGAGAGAGTGAGAAGCAAACCTTCTCTCCATGCCACTATTTATAGGTCGGGCAGATCAAACCCACGTGCCAAGTGGATGGCTCTCCGAATTCCGTACAATGAACTCACATTAAATGGATGAACCAGACGCCTCGACTTCAGCCAAACGACTATTTAAAAGCACTCGAGAAGCGAAACAGCCGCATCATTAAAGACGTGTCAGATGCGCCCGTTGGGCAGCGCATCACACCCCTTCAAACACCAAGCGCCTCCCACAGATGCGCCCTGTATCGAGCACATCATAGAGGATGTGCCCCCATACGTCCCTATACGCCTAGGGGAACGTCAACCAACGCGCCCACTCAGCTGTCCATCGAATGTCACCATGCTGAACTGACAGAGTTGGCAGCACGCCTCTCCAAGTCTGAACGGTTGACAGCTTTTGCAGAAAACGAAGCGTCCACAACGTCAGCATCATCATGACTTTACCCCGACGGCTACTGCCACGTGGCCACCCAACCATCCGCATGCGCCCCAAAAGCCATGCACCTCAGACCCTTCACTGGTCCCTAAAGACAGAAGAAGAGTCTCCAGTTGAAGCTTTGCATGCGCCTCAAAAGCCATGCGCCCCAGACTGATCTCTGATCCCGAAAGACAGAAGGAAAGTCGCTCGCATGCGCCTCAAAAGCCATGCGCCCAGAACGGTTCGTGACTCCTAAAGGTCACAAGCCAAAATCTCATCATGCACCCAATCCAAGGCACATTCCATCAAATCATCCCCCCATCAGATCCGAGATCTCCGAGCCATGAGTCGACGATATGTGTCCTTTGACTCAACTCATCCAAGATTTTAGCAACAGAAAGATCTTCTCCTCTGCTACGTGCCGGCTCACAACAGCAGTATGAAGAATTCAACCCCTCGAGTAGGGCACATCATCCATGTGCCTCCATCAGCAATCTCCACGTGGCGTCCCCACGTACCGGCGCATCCTACATATGCGCGCATGAGCAGCCAACCTGCCCAGCTATAAATAGAGGGATCATTTCCTTCTGACACACGCATACGGACAACGTATAGAATCTACAGCGAACATACATAGAATCATCAGAGAGACAAAGGCAGACACTCAACGTCTTCCTCCTCTCGGTAAGCTCCAGCACCCAGAGCAATCTACACCCTCTGAGAACCGATAACCGTCGTCAGCCCGTCAACAGAGTCAACGCATTACCACTCGCTCCATTGGCACTAAGGACCCAGCTTAAACAAAAGTGTACTCCTAGGACTACATCTAAGTCCTATATTGTAATACTGTTCTGTTTGTGTAAAAGTTTTCAATCAAACAATTTTAATGGCAAACAGATGGTATATAGTGTCCCACTCAAACATGTTCCCTTATGCTCTTTTTTGCTTCGCTGAACTTCTGGTCGATTTAGACCATTTGATCATTAATTAATTTTCCCACTCTTTTCCTTGATCATTATTAGCACGTTACCGTGAATTTTAATTTAGGAGCACAAGACCAATCAATTTCTTGAAACCAACTTCTCATGCAAGATCTACTCGAGACGCTCGTCACCTATGACCTTCGTGTCCCACTCAGACACGTCATTTTGTGCTCCATTTACTTCGCACAACTTTTTCGATACGTGACCCGATTTTATTTTACCCCACGGTGTCACATTTATCTTCCAACTTGATTTGTGGGTCCCTTGTCGACCAAAACATGTCAGCCCCAACTATGGACATGGCCCACATTGAGCCTTCTACTCGTCCGCCACTTGTGTCCCATTTATTGGAATTTCCATGTGCTACTTATTTATCCATGATCATCAATGCCGAATTTTAATTCAATTTTTGCACAATGTCTGATTTTGACCCAATCCGGCTCCACCGAGTCTAGTCCAGCTTTGTGTTACCCTCCATCGGGACACCCTTATTTTTCGTGTCCAAAATAATATTAAATATCATGTTTACCTATTTCAATATTTATTGGAATTTCTATTTATTTAAACCCCTATTGGAATGACCCCATTTTTAGCTATTTGATTCTAGCCATTTGATCCCCCCTAATTAAATCCTAGCCATCTAATTCCCTCCATCTCCTCACAGCAAGTGTGCCGACCCTAAATTCTAGGAGAGCCACTTTTCTCTCTCTCTCTCTCTCCCTCTCTCATTAATCATTAACATCTCACTCTCTCTTACTTGTATTATTCCCACAACAACAGTAACAACTACAACCACACCATGCCCCGACCACCACCTTCACTCTTGGCCGAGCCGCCTGGCCCAGCCTCGCCGTCGGCCACCACCACCATTCTCCTCCATCTCCTCCCATCCTCCTTTCTCCTCCATTCCAACACTAAGCCACCACCACCCCTACACTCAACAACCCGATCACCTCTCCTCCACCATAGCCCGTCGACCGCCGCCGTGGCGTACAACCGCCCCTCGCCGTACCTGAGCGACGCCGTGGCCGCGCCGCCATACCTAGCTGGGCCAGCACAGCACAGTAGCTTGCGCACCAATAGCGCACAGCCGGCGGCTTGGCCGCGCGCGTGCATGGCACTACCGCCGCCGTAGTCGGCGGGGACAAACCCCCCATGGCCGGGCGCACCCTAGGCTCTCCTCCCATGGCGGCCACCGTCTTTCAGGACGCGCCATCGAGGCGATTTGTGCGTTTTGCACGACGTCACGTCGTGACGAGCTCGGGAACGAGACTGAAATTGTGCCCCGTCGCAGCAACTTCGCACGCATTTTTCTAGAAATTCGAAAGTTGGATCGGTAATTTCTTCGCTCCATCACAATTTTGGTATATCCACCTCCATACCTGTCAATTTTCGTCCGTTAATTTTATCGTTTGATGCATCAAAACCGGCCACCAAGTTGACCGTTTAAATTATATTAAATTTGGACAGTTTCGCGGGGCCAACTTCGTCAGCATGTATCTCCTCCACCGTAGCTCCGTTTGGCATGCTACCAGTTCCGGTGCGAAGCTGGTATAACCCTCTTGCTACCCCTCCAGTTTCGTTTCATTGTGAGCTTGTTTGATTGTTTGAATTCGACGCCAAAGTTGGCCGTCCGAATTCGTAATTTCCAACTTGTAAAATTCCATTTTGAACACAGGACTCCAGATTTTATTTCTGACACTACCATTAGACTTGTAGCATCGTTCTGGCATGTTTTCATATAAAATTTGTTAGATTTGGAGAACGTGGGCCCTGGCACGTTTTTTGGTGCAAAATGGGTCCAACATTCTGGGTCAACGGGATTTTTTGACGCCAGCTCATCGGAATCTAATTCTGGATATACCGTTGAGTTCGTATCGTCATTCTGGACTCGTTGACGTATAATTTGCTAGGTTTTGGTTGATATTGGATCCGGCACGCATTTTGGTGCAAGTCGGATACCAATATCCGGGTCAACGGGTCATTTTGAGATCGGCTCATCGGAATCCAATTCCGGAGATACCGTTGAGTTCGTATCATCATTCTGGACTCGTTGACAGGTAGTTTGCTGAGTTTTGAGAACATTGGCTTCGACACGCATTTCCGTGCAAACCAGAATTTCAAGTTCTGGTCAACGGGCCAAATTGAGATGGGGTCAACGAAATCCAATTCTGGAGATATCGTTGGGTTCATATCGTTATTCTGGTTTCATGGACATATAATTTGTTATATTTTATAGACTTATTTTTTTGCACATTTTTCGGTGCAAAATGGCTCCGACACGGACACCGTTTTGACCCGAAATTACCTTTTTGCCCTTGTGTCCAAAATGGACCGATGGGTAGGCTATCCTAGCTAATTTGACCATTCTGGACATGTTGGCGATGTTCATTTCATCGTCCGGCAATGTTTGTTAATAATTTCTCTGAGTTTAACCTTTTTATAATTAATTAATAATTAATTCTTATAATGTTCGTATTTCGGGATTAGTACAACGAAACTGAGATCAGTCAATTCCAGTGATCTCACATCACTGAAATTAACAAGATGGACACGTGGATCACTATAATAAGATTATCAACTTTATCGATAATCTTCTTATCTCGATTTGTGTGACGTAAGTTTCGACGTACAAATGACGAAGTACACTTTATATTAGACTAGAATTGAACCTGTTTGACCAGTTGACCCAAAGTCAACTGTAAGTCAACACTTGATCTAGTTTAACTAGATTATTGACCGGAGTCGACCTAGAGTTGTTCTGACTTAGAAGAACCTAGTATAAGATAGATTGCTTGTAGAGATTTAATTATTACAACTTGAACACCTTGTAACCTGTGTTGCTTTAAATAGGACTCTGTGGCTTCAGTTGGACCCCCTATACTTATCAGCTGTTCAGGTTATCAGGCAAGTACATTCTCTGATCATTTCATATCCTGCTTAGAATTATTTCCTGCATTAAATTACTTTACTTGTACTGTCACGTTGGTCACACGGATTAGTACTATACGGATCCCTTCTTGAGATGTTATCCTTAGGGAGCATCGGGTACTACATGTTCTGTACGTTTCACTTACATGACGTATCACTATGCTTCACAGGTTCTTCGATCACTTGTGACATATACTCTTATGATCACAGAGTCTCCTAGAATCCCCATTTTTAGGACTACTATATACCACCCTTCGGGGGCTTACCACCCTTCGGGGGCTTACCACCCTTCAGGGGCTGTTACATAGAATCATAACATAACCTGTTTGGATCCTTGTATACTGATTGGGGGTACGAGGGAGTATAAATGGACATGTGAATACTATCCAAGTAGTGTAGCATCAGAATCTCTTCCATAGTGTAGCATCAGAATCTCCTATGCCATTTACATGTCTATATTGTACTCTGACTCACTAGCCACTGTTAGTCTTTATTATTAGTAGATATTTCTATTACAGCTCTCTCTCTCTGTTTACATACTACATTTCTTTCAGTACATGTATCTTACTTTACTGCATGATTATATTTTCTAACCTGCTATGAACTATTGAGATGTAATATGCTCGTTTCTGTCCTGACTGGACCTGTTGATAAATTTTACAGATGGCCTGGGATTGCCTGCTAGCCTAGAGGAGACACAGTAGAGGTTGTTTAGATAGTTATTTTATTTTGTCTGGAGTTGTATTTACTTTGTGGATTACTGTATTTGAGTTTTGAGATATATTTCTGGGTTTATGTATCTTAGACACTTAGACTTCTATCTCCTGCACCTCTTTTGGATTTTATGTTTTATCTATCTTTATCATGCTCTACCTTAGATGTGATTGAGACTGTATCTGCTTTGTCACCCCCATTCGGGGAGTATAAACTACTTAGCATTATTTTGTTAGATGATGTGACCTAGGACAGCGTTCTACCACCGACACTGCGGCGTAGGCTGGGCGTTGTTACGTCCTCGTGCCCTTACTCTATGGTGCGGGTCGTGACACGTTTTTAGTGGTGGCCCATGCAGGTCAAGTTTATGTAGTGGTATTCGAACTAGAGTACCACTACAGCCTGCAGTAGGAATAGGATATATTTTGAAGGTACTCAATCACAATTAGGATCCCTTGAAAGATTCCTGGGACGACCCTTGAGAATCTTATTTTAACTTCGATTTGAAAACTTTTTTTTCTTTCTTGATTTGATTTGATTTATCTTTACTTTCTGTTGTTGAATTTGATCTTGATGGATTATTGTTGAATTTGGGTTTGTATTCATTGATTTTGATGGATGACTGTTGAATTTTGAATCTTGATGATAGCTGTTGCATCCGAGTTTGTATTTGATAAAATTTGGTTCATTTTTGAATTTTGATGTTCGTTGATAAATTTGATTTGATTTTTTGGGTATTCATTGTTGATTTAATTTAATTTTTGGCAAGATAAAATTATATGGGCTAGGTCATCTATATTATGGAATCTAGTCTTCTATAGTCACAGTAGCCAGCATGGTGAGGACATATAGTCTTATTTTGGATATATTTCTCGGGTGTAGGAATTTAAGGTTTTTGCAGCCAAGCTAGCGGCACAGCAAAAATGTTAAATACCATAATTCTAGAGGTATGTGCATAAGTCAAGGACTCTGTGTTTATCGTAGCCTTGCTTACTAGTATGACGAAGATTTAGAGTACCATAATTTTGGATATACGCATATGATTATCAGATTGTACCTTAAATATTTTCGAACATGTTTTCTCTACTTTTGTTTCAGTCATTCAAAAAAAAATTTATTGTTGTTTTGTTTTGTTTTGTTTTGTTTCGCTTCTCATTGTTTAACATAGGATGTACTTTAGCTGTTTTTATAAACCTTGTGTAACTTCTTGCTATGAGTTTTTCATAATACAATGAATCGATGATTTTGATAAAGGCCTCATGTTGGATTGATATTTTAGCTCTGGGTTTCAAAAAGGGTTCCTTCTTTTAGACAAATAAGCAAACAGATTTTATTGTTATTTCTTTCTTGCTATTATTCTTGTATTAAATAATAATAATAATAATAATAATAATAATAAAACTGTCTTGATTACGTCAATCACCTGCTTGCAATTTTGGTAGGAATATGAATGTTGGTCTTAACGTAGAATTAAATTTTATATTGGGACATGAGAATATATGAGTATATATATATAGTGGACACTTGTCTGACACGTATGCATGCTACCCTTTGATTTCCACCTATCTGAATACCTATTAATATGTTGTTAATATAAAAATTTTCAAAACCCCAATATTTCTGGTTTTCTGCTTTTCCAGTTTAAATTCATAAATTAAATATAAATTTTATGTTATTAGTTTTGTCTACATAACTGCACATGTATGATATCTACAGGGTTTCAAATTTTTAGAGAAATTGGTTAAGCTATGTTAAAATTGTAAAATCTGAGACTGTGTGCATATTAACCCTTGATACGAGATTTCGAATGTTAGTTCAAATTGTTGTTCCATTTTTATGTAATATTTAGAGCTGTGTACATTGTTGTAAGTAGGGATATTATGTTAGATTTCATATTCTTACATGTTAGTTTGTGATAAACATTGAGTTGGTTTTGATGTTGAATTTCTCCAAAATCCTGAAAACTGAATACATGTTAATATTTTTTTTTACATTGATTTCCATGTTTAGTTTAATTTTAGATTTAATATGTAATATTGAACTGTATGCGTAGATAAATGTATGAATAGTATGTTAGGATTTCATTTCTATCATGTTAGGATGTATTGGGATCATTGAGATTAGTTGTGATGTTTCAAACTCCTAATTTTGAAATTGCATTATGTTAATATTACACTGGTTTAAATGTTAGCTTATTTTCAGATTTTGTATGTAAATGCTAAACTAAAACCGGGTTTAAACCTTTCAATACTAAGCTATAACCCTGTACAAGGACACACACACACTCTAACATAGTATACACTGCCATGTAACCTAACCCTTCCTCTCTATGTTATGATTATATATCCATATAGATATATATAGAGCTTAGGCATACATGTTATAACGTATATAGATACATAACAAAGTCTCTACCTTTTTATATATATATATGGTTAGCCATGCATGTTATGATTTAATAGGTTGTATATTGTAGATTGTTAACCCATATGCCATGAGTAGTGTAACTGGATAGCTATTGTTTGAAGCCCAAATCCTCATATACAATTTTATGTATATTTTACCTACACACATGCCTACTATCTAACCATATGAACCTGTTCACATACACCCATACACACATAAACCACATAACATTACATAATGCTAGTTTTCCCTCTTTAACGCTCTTTATATATATTGAGATTGGATTTCAATGCAAGTGATTTTCAATTTCTTAATTTTTGAATTTGATTTTTCTGTACCCTTTATAGATAATTGGTAGTTGCCTTTATTTTATTTTGATAAGTACCAGTTTTCATATAGGATGGTAGACTGCCTTACAGTTTTGATGGTTTTTTGTTTCTGTAACTTTTCTATTTTAGCACCCTGGATTGCTTATGTATTTTGATACCCTATGGCCGTTTTGGTATTAGCACGACTAGTATACCTAGATGAGACTGTCACTACCACCGTATGCCATGACCCTGTATGTTGTCCTTTTGATCACATGATTTGTTTTAATCTGGGACTTTGATTGTGGGGGTTTGACCTAGAGGGAGTATGGACATTTTAATTTTGAGAACGAACTTTTTATAAGGTGGGTAGGATGTGAGCACCCTGAATTTCGGGTTGATTTTTTTATTTTATTTTATTTTCTGATTGATTGGTTTTGATAAATAATTCATTCTGTTATTTTTCCTTAAGTGTACTTTTCTGTGCCTTTGATATTTGGAGTGTCAGGGATGTTCAACTCTGGAAATCTTCTTCACGAGTTTTGGAGTGGACAGGATTACCTTCATGATGGTATATAGTATCCCACTCAGACTTGTTCCCTTGTGCTCTTTTTTGCTTCGCTGAACTTCAGGTCGATTTAGACCATTTGATCATTAATTAATTTTCCCACTCTTTTCCTTGATCATTATTAGCACGTTACCGTGACTTTTAATTTAGGAGCACAAGACCAGTCAATTTCTTGAAACCAACTTCTCATGCAAGATCTACTCGAGATGCTCGTCAGCCATGACCTTTGTGTCCCACTCAGACACGTCATTTTGTGCTTCATTTGCTTCGCACAACTTTCCCGACACGTGACCCGATTTTATTTCACCCCACGGTGTCACATTTATCTTCCAACTTGATTTGTGGGTCCCCTGTCGACCAAAACCTGTCAGCCCTAACTATGGACATGGCCCACATTGAGTCTACTACCCGTCCGCCACTTGTGTCCTATTTATTGGAATCCCCATGTGCTACTTATTTATCCATGATCATCAACGCCTAATTTTAATTCGATTTTTGCACAATGTCTGATTTTGACCCAATCCGGCTCCACCGAGTCCAGTCCAGCTTTGTGTTACCCTCCATCGGGACACCCTCATTTTTCGTGTCCAAAATAATATTAAATATCATGTTTACCTATTTCAATATTTAGTAGAATTTCTATTTATTTAAACCCCTATTGGAATGATCCTATTTTTAGCTATTTGATCCTAGCCATTTGATCCCCCCTAATTAAATCCTAGCCATCTAATTCCCTCCATCTCCTCACAGCAAGTGAGCCGACCCTAAATTCTAGGAGGGCCACTTTTCTCTCTCTCCCTCTCTCATTAATAATTAACATCTCACTCTCTCTCACTTGTATTATTCCCACAACAACAGCAATAACTACAACCACACCATGCCCCGACCACCACCTTCACTCTTGGCCGAGCCCCGTGGCCCAGCCTTGCCGTCGGCCACCACCACCATTCTCCTTCATCTCCTTCCATCCTCCTTCCTCCACCATTCAAACACCAAGTCGCCACCACCCCTACACTCAATAACCCGATCACCTCTCCTCCACCATAGCCCGTCGGCCGTCGCCATGGCGCGCAACCGCCCCTCGCCGTGCCTGAGCGACGCCATGGTCGCGCCGCCATGCCTAGCTAGGCCATCACAGCACAGCACAGTGGCTTGCGTGCCAACAGCACACAGCCGGCCGCTTGGCCGCGCGCGTGCATGGCGCCACCGCCGGCGCCACCGCCGCCGTGGTCGGCGGGGACAAACCCACCCCATGGTCGGGCGGACCCTAGGCTCTCCTCCTATGGCGGCCACCGTCCTCCGGGACGCGCCGTCGAGGCGTTTGTGCGTTTTGCACGACGTTCCGTCGTGACGAGCTCGGGAACGAGACTGAAATCGTGCCCCATCGCAGCAAATTCGTACACGTTTTCCCGAAAATTAGACCGTTGGATCTACAATTTCTTTGCTCCGTCACAATCTCGGTATATCCACCTTCATTCCTGTCAATTTTCGTCCTTTAATTTTATCGTTTGATACATCAAAACCGGCCACCAAGTTGACCGTTTAAATTGTATTAAATTTGGACAGTTTCGCGGGGCCAACTTTGTCAGCTTGTATCTCCTCCACCGCAGCTCCGTTTTGCGTGCTACTAGTTCCGGTGCGAAGCTGGTATAACCCTCTTGCTACCCCTCCATTTTCGTTTCATTGTGAGCTTGTTTGATTGGTTGAATTCGATGCCAAAGTTGGCCGTCCGAATTCGTAATTTCCAACTTATAAAATTCTATTTTTGAACACGGGACTCCAGATTTCATTTCTGACACCACCATTAGACTTGTGGCATCGTTCTAGCATATTTTCATATAAAATTTGTTAGATTTGGAGAACGTGGGCCCTAGCACGTTTTTCGGTGCAAAGTGGGTCCTACATTCTGGGTCAACGGGACTTTTTGACGTCGGCTCATCGGAATCCAATTTTGGATATACCGTTGAGTTCGTATCATTATTCTGGACTTGTTGACATATAATTTGCTATATTTTGGTGGACATTGGATCCGACACGCATTTCGGTACAAGTCGGATACCAATATCCAGGTCAACGGGTCATTTTGAGATCGGCTCATCGGAATCCAATTCCGGAGATACCGTTGAGTTCGTATCATCATTCTGGACTCGTTGACAGGTAGTTTGCTGAGTTTTGAGAACATTGGCTCCGGCACACATTTCCGTGCAAACCGGAATTCCAAGTTCTGGTCAACGGGCCAAATTGATATCGGGTCAACGGAATCCAATTCTGGAGATACCGTTGGGTTCGTATCGTCATTCTGGTTTCGTGGACATATAATTTGTTATATTTTATATACTTGTTTTCTTGCATATTTTTCGGTGCAAAACGGCTCCGACACGGACACCGTTTTTATCCGAAATTACCTTTTTGCCCTTGTGTCCAAATTGGACCAATGGGTAGGCTATCCTAGCTAATTTGACCATTCTGGACACGTTGGCGATGTTCATTTCATCGTCCGGCAATGTTTGTTAATAATTTCTCTAAGTTTAACAGTTTTATAATTAATTAATAATTAATTCTTATAATGTTCGTATTTCGGAATTAGTACAACGAAACTGAGATCAGTCAATTCCAGTGATCTCACATCGCTGAAATTGACAAGATGGACACGTGGATCACTATAATAAGATTATCAATTTTACCGATAATCTTCTTATCTCGATTTGCGTGACGTAAGTTTCGACGTACAAATAACGAAGTACACTTTATATTAGACTAGAATTGACCATGTTTGACCAGTTGACCCAAAGTCAACTGTAAGTCAATACTTGACCTAGTTTAACTAGATTATTGACCGGAGTCGACCTAGAGTTGTTCTGACTTAGAAGAACCTAGTATAAGATAGATTGCTTGTAGAGATTTAATTATTACAACTTGAACACCTTGTAACCTGTGTTGCTTTAAATAGGACTCTGTGGCTTCAGTTGGACCCCCTATACTTATCAGTTGTTCAGGTTATCAGGCGAATACATTCTCTGATCATTTCATATCCTGCTTAGAATTATTTCCTGTATTAAATTACTTTACTTGTACTGTCACGTTGGTCACACAGATTAGTACTATACGGATCCCTTCTTGAGATGTTATCCTTAGGGAGCATCGGGTACTACATGTTCTGTGCGTTTTACTTACATGACGTATCACTATACTTCACAGGTTCTTTGATCACTTGTGACATATACTCTTATGATCACAGAGTCTCCTAGAATCCCTATTTTTGAGACTACTATGTACCACCCTTCGGGGGCTTACCACCCTTCGGAGGCTGTTACATAGAATCATAACATAACCTGTTTGGATCCTTGTGTACTGATTGGGGGTACGGGGGAGTAGAAATAGATATGTGAATACTATCCAAGTAGTGTAGCATCAGAATCTCTTTCATAGTGTAGCATCAGAATCTCCTATGCCATTTACATGTCTATATTGTACTCTGACTCACTAGCCACTGTTAGTCTTTATTATTAGTAGATATTTCTAGTACAGCTCTCTCTCTATTTACATACTGCATTTCTTTCAGTACATGTATCTTACTTTACTGCATGATTATATTTTCTAACCTCCTATGAACTGTTGAGATGTAATGTGCTCATTCCTGTCCTTACTGGACCTGTTGATAAATTTTACAGATGGCCTGGGATTGCCTGCTAGCCTAGAGAAGACACAGTAGAGGTTGTTTAGAGAGTTATTTCATTTTTTCTGGAGTTGTATTTACTTTGTGGATTACTGTATTTGAGTTTTGAGATGTATTTCTGGGTTTATGTATCTTAGACACTTAGACTTCTATCTCCTGTATCTCTTTTAGATTTCGTATTTTATCTATCTTTATCATTCTCTACCTTAGATGTGATTGAGACTGTATCTGCTTTGTCACCCCCATTCGGGGAGTATAAACTGCTTAGCATTATTTTGTTAGATGATGTGACCTAGGACAGCATTCTACCGCCGACACTGCGGCGTAGGCTGGGCGTTGTTACGTCCCCGTGCCCTTACTCTAGGGTACGGGTCGTGACAGTATGTAGCAGCATGATGATGATAATGTTTACGTGTATGTGTCTTACGTGCTGCATGTGAATAGGTGTACATGAAAGCATAATTTTGTGTTGTACGTGGATGAGTGTTCTTGTGGTGACGTACCTTTTTATGTTGAGTAGGCACGTGTTTGTACGTGTTGTGACTATGAGACTAAACTTGCGGTTGGATAACCTGCTTGTCCAGTTTAATCTCTAATTTCTTAGAGACAGCATTCAACTCATCACATTTAGCAGTAAGACCGTGTTTCTACATGTAGCAATTTTGAACTTATTTTTGTCTTCAGCAAGTTCTTTGTTTAAAGCCGTGATCTCAAGGGTTTGTTTCTCAATGATTGATTCGGCATCGTGTAAGCTTAATTTAAGCTTGGATACCTCTTTAGTATTTTTCGTGGGTGTAGTGTTTCTAACATCTTCTAGTAAACATGAAAGTCTATGGATCTCGGTTCGTAGTCCTTGATCTTATCCTTTGCATGTTTATATTTATTGATTACCTTTTTGTGATCTTCAAGTAGATCACCAAAAGCATCACCAAGTTCATCAAATGAGAAATCATCAAAAGAATCTTTTACCTTTTTTGAAGTCGCCATTAGACAGACGTTAGCCGTATTTTGTGGAAAGTCTTTTTCCTCGTCTGAATCACTAGCCTCACTTTCATGCCAGATGCTAGTGTTGGCATACTTCCTTGTAGTTGGCTTCCTGTACGGTTTCTCATATCTGCTTCCCTTCTTTGCTAAGGGACAATCTTTTTTGGCATGTCTCGTCTTTTTGCATCCGAAGCAGGTGGGTTCTTCCTCATCGTCTCTTTGTTCTCTCTTCTTTTTGTTGAAGCGTAGAAACTTTTTGAAGTTTTGAACTAAGAGAGCTTGATCGTCACCTTCGAAGTCGTCGTCATCAGTATCTTCTGGGTTGGTTCTTCGGCGACGAGCTCTCAATGCAATCTCCTTCTCTTTTGGAGTTATTTCTTTGAAATCTTTTAGATCGAACTCATGCGTCATCAACTTGCCCATCAACGTTTCTAGTGACATTGTCGTGAGATCATTGCCTTCGATGATCACCGTGACTTTGGGGTTCCAGACCTTCGGCAATCCTCGTAGCACTTTGCGTATCTTCTCATGGTTGGAATAATCTTTTCCAAGAGAAGATAGCGGGTTGACGATGTCGAGGAATCTGGTAAACATTTGAGTGATCATCTCATTTGGCTTCATATTGAAAGCCTCGTACTCCTGTATCAGATGACTGAATTTTGATTCGTTGACTTGGGTGATCCCTTCATGAGTCACCTCCAAAAGCTTCCATACTTCGTACGAGGTGGCGCATGTGGAGACCCTGTTGAATGCAGTTCTGTCTATGGCACAGAAAAGAGCATTAATAGCCCTAGTGTCTAGACTTGCCTGTTTCTTCTCCTGATCAGTATATTTGTCGTAGGGTTTCTCGACGAGACTCCCCTCGACAGTTATTCTGGAAGGTTTCTTGTAGCCATCTGTGACTACAGTCCACAGGTCAAAGTCTAGAGATTTAAGATAAAAACTCATTATAGTCTTCCAATATATGTAGTTGGTCCTATCATATAGAGGTGGCCTATTTGTGGATTGACCCTCACCATAGTTGGTAGAGATGGGTTGTGTGGTTGCCATAGATCAACTCTAGGATGTAAATCTTGTATCAAGAGAAAAGGGCTCTGATACCAATTGAAGTACGTGTAGACAACTCTAGAGGAGGGTGAATAGAGTACTTGATAACAATGATCAATTAAAAAAATAAACTCTATTCAATCCCAACTATCAAATAAATAATCATAGTATAATTACAAAAATTAAATGAAGAGCAGAAAGCATACACAGACACATCAATTTTTAACCTGGTTTCCCTCGTGGAGGACTAGTCCATACCAGAGAACTCTAGCTCAGGATTGAAATCCACTATTTGTGAAATAGCTTTACAACCACATGCCTTTACACAAAAGAGCATAACAACTTCTTGAAAGATCACTGAAGCAAAACTTAGAATTTTCCAAGTGACTTCTTCAAGACTTTTGCACAAAACTTCTAATTGACTCGCACCGAGCACCTTGTAGGCTTGGAAAGTTTTGTGGCTAGTAGATGAGAAGAGTATGGCTCTTTAGGATGTATAGGCTATAAGAGTAGAAGAGAAGATAAGATTGGATGATTTAAAATAGGACAAAAGGGTGCCTATATATACTAGTCCTGGGAGGCAGAGTTCGGCCTGAACTCTGTCCCAAAATTCAAAATTTTGGCCGTTGGACAACTTGCAATGAGCAATCCCTAAAAATTAGCTCCAGAAAATTAGGTGACAGAGTTCGGCCCGAACTCTGTGTGGAGGCAGAGTTCGGCCGGAACTCTGTCTCCTTGGAGACAGAATGCTCATGGGCTATTGGGCTTTGGTAGTTTGGCTTTTTGTTTGTGGGGCTTTTTGGTTATCTAGTCTATGATTGAGGTACTCAGTGCGACTCAACGTACAATAGTCTAGACTCAATAAAAGTATAAAAATTACAGACTTTCGATGACAAGCTCTAGTAGTATTCGTCGAGCAGTCGTCGATGATGATTGTTCGACTTGATAGATGATAGTCGTCTGATTTGTAGCTTGATTGACGATTTATGTGTCAAGTTGGATTATGTCAAATATCGATTTGTTAATTATCAAGATTAGGTTGACTGCGATCCAGTTTGGGTCAATATATATCCCTAACACTATCATCGAAATCGTATGTAGGCGATTCGGATGAGTGAGAATGCCACTCGCATTCCTCATCGGAGCTCTCGGGCGTTGTTGCTGGTGTAACATAATCGAGACCATGTCTGGACTTGCTGTAATAATTCTGAGGTTTTCCAGCCGGGGCTGATAGCTGCAGAGGTGATCGCCGGGCGTTGCCATAATTCAGGCCTGGGGTAGTCTCCATGTCATACCCTTGCTTTTGCAAGAAATACTTAGCTTGGGAACTATATAGGTAGAGCGACAATCTTCCAGTGTCGGGTTCAAGATTGAACTCTTCTGGCATGAAAGGTTGAGGACCTTCTTTTCGGCCGAAGATGATCGTGTGATCCCCTTTTCTTCTGCCTGGGACTAGAAAGTAGGCACCTCTAATAGAAGTAAGTCGGTTTGCGGTATGAACGGTTGTCACCTGTGTGTGCAGGTTAATATCTATACCATGCTCCATAGCATACATCAGATTGCACTTAGGGTAGTTCAAAGGTAGCTTCTTATTGATGAAATAAAGAATTTTGTCTACAGGGATTACATCATCAGGAGAGGGACTATCAACCTGTGCAACCAGATATTTTGCGAGTTCTACCTCCTCTTCAGCTACCCCCTGCGTGACCGGAGGCTGTAATGATGTCTTGGACAGCTTGACCACCAAGGGTTCTGCTTGTGGTATCGACTTGCCTGAGGGCCTGGGATCAACACTTGGCTGCGGGCTCGTCTTGGGGAGGCGGATAACCATCGGCTCGACAGAGGACATTGCATCTTCCCATCGCCTTTGATTGGATTTTGGCAATCGGATCACCATCGGCTCCACAGAAGGCCTCGCATCTTTCGATCGCCTTTGAATGGATTTTGGCAATCAGATCACCATCGGCCCTACGACGGGTTTTGGCTCCTGGCTGGACCTCGGGAGTCTGATGACCACTAGTTCTAACTGCGCAGCTGGGGCGGAGAAATCGGGCACCTCTTTATGAAAAGTTACGACAAGGGGTACAGCTTTGCCCGGTTTACGGGCCTGGAGATAGATTTTTAGATGTTCCTCTGACCCTTTTATGGCCTCCAGTTCGTCAGTTATGAGCTTTTTGGATTCCTCATATAGACAAGCCTCAAAAGAATAGTAAGACTCAACCCCTTTGAAGGGATCGACGTCGGCGAATTCTGTCTTTACGAGGCCGTGCTTACTGACATACTTGAAGCACTGGTGAAGCATGGATGGCACGATCATATAGTCATGTATCCACGGACGCCCTAAGAGGATATTGTACGACGTATCTGCGTCTATGACGTAGCAGGTAACCTCCGTCCTCAGATCACCGATCTAACATTTCAAGCGAATTTTTTCCAGGGGATAGCTCCTTTTCGAGTTGAAACTGCTAATGGCAGTGTTGGTCACCGCTAGCCGATGCATAGAGATGCCCAGGAGTTGAAGCAAGCTTTTGGGGATGATGCTTGTTGACGAGCCAGGATCGATGTGCATCCAATCCACCTTGATGTCGCCTATGTATCCAGTGTGGTACAAGGCACGATCATGCAATTTGGTCTTGATTAACAGTCCTGTGGGGTGAATACGATATTGGGCATCGCATCTGCATAATTACTGCCCTGGAGATCTATTGATACGTACTCGCCTATAGGCTTGACCTGGGCTAAGTAAGCATCGGCATTCTGGAGTGCTTCGCTCAATACGACACGAAGATCCTTGGAGAGCCTTAGGTGCTCGTATAATGACAAGTTTGCTGGTATATTGGCCAGTTATGCTAGTATATAAAAGTTGTAAGGTCGCTCCAACCCCTGAGGTGCGTCCTTACGGAGCGGCCTATCAAAGCGGGTATCCTTCGGCTTGGATCTGTCTGCCAATGGAGGTTGAGATGGCCTCGGAACATCAGTCGCAGGCAGCGTTGTCGACTGAGGGTCCTCGACTGAATTACCCAGAGTGGGATGGAATTGTGTGCCAGACCGGGTAACAACGGCTGCCGTC
>JANAVB010041759.1:0-44222 GCA_029216955.1 Iris pallida | reverse complement strand
GGGTAGAAGAAAAATAGTGTACTTGTGTCACAGAATTTGGGTGTGTGTGTGACTGATTGTGTGGCAATACAAGAGGGTTTGTGAGTGAATACACAGGTGTATGTGAATCATGACAGTGTGTGTAAAGGAGTAGACTGTGTGTGTTAGGAATGTGAGGGGAAAATGTGAGTGTTGTGTGTGTTCAGAAAAAAGAAACAATGAAGGAATCAACCAGTGTGTCAACCTCAGGTTTTATGTGGTCAGTCCAGAACTAAGGCTGGGTTCTAAACATCCTAAAAAATTCAGAATCCCATTTCCAGTTCTCAAAATAGTTCAAACATTCAATTCACTCCCCCATAAATCAAATCACCACCATTTCAATCTAAAATTGTCACACATGCAGAATTCATATAGGAGGACTATAAGAGGGACTTAAACAACATGTCAATTGATTAGATAGGACATGTGAATGACTATAAATTAGGAAAAAAATGAGAAGGGTGCCTGTGTGTGTGTATAAAATTCAGATTTCAAGTGTAATCAGTGATTCATCAGTCTAATTCCTACTAATAAAATTCGAAACTAATGCAATGTGTAAGCTAAATCCCAAATCAATTCTGAGTTTAAAAACCAGTTAACAATTGTTTTAGAACTCAAATTTCAAAACCAAAAAACTCATCATTCTCAGGAACAACAGTGCTTTTGTTAGTCAGCCATGGCAAATTGACACTGAAAATTAGTTTATAAAGGAAGAAGTCAATGACTGTTCATATTAAAACTAATAGTTAACTCAAGACCCAATCTAACATGACAATCCTAGCAGCAGTCTACATAATGTAATGGATTAACATGGCTAATTTAGCATTTAAAATCAGTTTTGAACCTGGAATAAAATCAGGATTAAAAACAGGAAGCATCAGTCCACATTCCAACTGAATGAACCTAGCATGAACCTAATGGACTAACATATTACTCAGCTTAATCATGCAGGTATCAAGTCTCTGAAATAACCTAACATTAGAATCAAGTTAAGAGGTTAACATATACTAGCTCAACACAATGTTCAGATTTCAGTTTTAAAAAGAGCATTCACATAGGTAGAAGTATCAGTAAATACTTGGTTCGAGCCTAAATTATCATGTAAACAAATCTAACAGGAACTATTTCACATGCAGGATCAATCAAGGCACTTAAAACATCAATAAAAATAGGATTAAGAGTTAAGAAAAAGCTTAAAATCCAAGTATCAGTTAACAGGCCATAGTCGAATCTGAAATTGACCCAATTCAAATCAAATCCCAATCAAAACCTAAACTAACATGCGAATCTAATCTAGCATATATCATACATCAGATTTAGGATTAAATTAACAATTAAAATCACTATCTAAATCATTTAAAACTGATAATCAAAAGAAAGAAACAAATAGTGCAAAACTGGACAGAATTCATCGTGCACGTGTTCAAACACGTATAGGACACGACACAAGTGTCCTAAAGTCTCATGGTCGTGTCTAGGGGTTCGTCAGGTGTACGGGGACGTGTCCAAGTGTCTGCACTGAGTCAGTGTTGTGTCGTGTCAAAACAATCAGTGCGCATCAGAGGGGGTTTTACCCGCACGTACAGTGCGCGCGCGCGGCTAGTGAGACCAGTACGAGGAGGATTTCTCCTCGCACACAAAATGAGAGGCTCCCAAATATTGGGAGCATGGTGGCAGTCACTGCCCCAACACTCACCCAAAAATTCGTGTGTCCTCGTTGTAGAAGCATGAAAAATATCAGAATAATGCTCTATGCGGCTCGGAACAGGAGAACCCCATGCGGCTCATACAGGAGCAGTCCCGTGCGGTTCAGAGAGACTCTCGGTCTCATGCGGCTCGGGGCAGGAGAGTCCATGCGGCTTACATAGGGGCAGTGTAATGCCTGTTGTTCATATTACGTATTTAAGAATACGTGTACGTATTTTATCTCGTATTGGCCATGGTTCATCTTGGTTTGGGTTGGCTTGGGTTGGTTCGGCTAGGCTTGATTAGCTTGCTTCATCATGAACCAAGGGTGAACCCCCTACCTACCACAACCAACCCCATTTATTAACCTCTTCCCATTCTCTCTCCTCATTATTTCCTTTCTTCTTCATTATTCTCCACCACCAACCAAGAAGAAACCCTAGCCTAGGCAAGTGCAATCTTGCTTCATGAAGAAACCCACCATTTTTATTGTTGTAACCTCTTCTTTGCAACAATCCATATTAGAACTTGTTATTTTCTATTTTGAAGCTTGGATTTTTGTAGATCTAGAATTTAGTCATTTTCGGATTTTTATGGTTTTGATTTATTAAATTCCCTTGTTTTTAAGTTTTGATGGTTCCATGTGGTAGAGAATTTCCTTCTACCCAATTTTGACCTTTAGAAAGTTGGATTTGGACTTATTTTGACCAAGTTATGGACTTTGGAAGCTTAGGGTTCAACCATGGAGTTCCTGCTGTTTGGAGAAGACAGTAAGCAGTACGCGAGCTTTTTAGCTTGCGTTACTGAGCTGTGCGCGCTCTTTAGCGCAGCGCAGTAGACCCCATACGCTGCCTTTTTGGAAGCGTATGACTTGCATACGCTCGCTTGCTTGACAAGGAGTCGTATGAAGTCCATACGCTGCCTTTTTGGAGCGTATGACTTGCATACGCTCACTTGGATAGCCATGAGTCGTATGGAGTCCATACGCTGTCTTTTGGAGGCGTATGACTCGCCTTGTTTGTGTGACAAGGAGTCGTATGAAGTTCATACGCTGCCTTTTTGGAGCGTATGTCTTGCATACGCTCACTTGTGTGACAAGGGGTCGTATGGACCTCATACGCTGCCCTTTGTGAGCGTAGGCTTACCTGAGCGTACGCTTACCTGAGCGTAGGCTTACCTGAGCGTAGGCTTACCTGAGCGTAGCTTGACTTGAGCGTAGCCTGACCTGAGCGTATGACTTTTGCACTGAGCGTATGGCCTTGGCTGACTTGGTCTTATGTCAGCATGTCACTTTGGTTTTATTTTCCTTAAGCTTGGCTCTTCTATAGCCCTGTATATTGATATTTTATTAGATATTTTATGCCCATTTTATATCCTTACGCCTTTTGTCATGAACTTGATAATCATGAATTTATTTAATAGGTTTGTTAATAATAATTGAACACGGCATGGCAGGACAAGCATACCTGACATGATTATCTCGAATTACTGTTGTAACGGCTAACGTGACATGTACAAGAATAACTAACCTGGACACCGTGGATGATTGCGTTTGTACAATAAACTAGTATTGTCTTGCATCATGTCTAGGATGGGATCCCTGAGTACCATGGTCAGGGATACCTACTGTAATTAACTAAGAGTAATAAACTAGAATAATTCAGTAGACATGAAGAGATTTCCAGCTACAGACAATCCAGTTATCTGGGCGCATTAAGTGGACTTGTAGCCTACCGACGAGTAGGGCACACTTCCAGCATACAGTCATGTGGTACATCCTTCATAAATGGATATTCGACCTGGATAACTTGGATGGTCTGCAGGACTTGTGGCTGTTGAAATAATCTCATTGCATCTTGCTAGTAACTAGGCCTGTGATAACCCTAGCTAGTTAAAGTATCAAGCCGTACTTTTGATTGGTCGTGATTGATTGGATGAAGTTATTCCAGCTTAGTCTTATCCTGATCCTGTGCAAGATCGTGACAAGACACGATTATTGATGCTTGCCTTAACTAACGATCGGAGGACCAATTCTGTTCAGGCGAAGGGTTACAACCCCGGTCCTTGTTTGGTTTAAGGGTTGTAACCTGGCTCCCGGAGCAGTTCTGTGTCTTCCCTTCGGTTATTGTCTTATTTGTACCCCGTGCCATGCTTGTCATGTTCTATCTTACTTCAGCAACATGATTATCTATAATGGCCTTAACAATAAAGATCAGGAGTCCAGTTCTGTTCAGGCGAAGGGTTACAACCCCGGTCCTTGTTTGGTTTAAGGGTTGTAACCTGGCTCCCGGAGCAGTTCTGTGTCTTCTCTTCGTTTATTGTCTTATTACCTTATCCATAGTATTTGAGACGGATTTTCATTCAGGTGAAGGATTGCAACCCCGGTCCTTGTTTGGTTTAAGGGTTGTAGTCTGGCTACTTGAATGGTTTCCTCGTACTCAATTATTGTTGTTATTTCTGATAATTTAACTTTAATGTTCCTTACTATATGATGGTTTTAGTTTCTAAGTGAACCTTTGTGGCACTTGCTCTTTCTGGGGTCTGACCCAGCTGGTTTTGTGTGGCCAGATATCGGAGCAGCTCCAGAGGATCCACCGATCTTCCAGCCAGATGGTGACCACTAGACGGAACCCTGGCAACGAGTGGGTTTCTTTTTGTCCTCCTACTTATTTGTAAAAATTATTCTTTTGAGGCGTTTATTCGACGAGCACGTGTTAGCTCGATTGCATCTTTATTTACTGTCTGTCTATGGGCTGTAACATGATTGACAGATCCTATGGTTGATCATGTATGACTGAACTCTTGCTAGTCCTAGCATTTTGTACGACTAGCTTCATGATCATCCAATATGTAATGTATGGGACGCCTTGCTATTATATATTTGGTGCTCTGACATCTTGTAATTACTATTGCTTGCTTGTGATTGAGACAATAGGCTTGTTCATGACCATAGGAGACTGCTGGCTTGTAGTTAAACCCTCATGTATCTAGACAGCCGTGACCGTATAGTGAGGATTCCATTTCATATACGTAGCTGGCTATGTCTGCCCCCGCTCTCCAGTATTCTGGTTCTGGGGCGTGACAGGCAGTCACGTGCGGTTCAAAGAATCCCTCAGCCGCATGCGGCTCAGAAGTACATACGGCTCACATATGACCAACAGAGATATGCGGCTCGATCAATGCCACGTGTCCCCATGGGATCCCCTCACACAACTGGCCATCGAGTAATGACCTTATTCAATGCTCTGCCATGATTTGACAGCTGACGGCTCTGACATGAAGTGTCATGATGGTCCTGTCATAATGACAGACTCTTTGGGAACAGGAGAAAATCTCTGATACGATCTAAGATTGCCACGTGGCTACTCCCTTGCGGCTCCATTGAAGAACAGTTTCATGCGGCTGGCAAGAATCATTTTCCTGCGGCTCACCAAGAAGCCATCCCATGCGGCTCGCAAGTGCTATACCTATGCGGCTTACTGAGATGATGTCTCATGCGGTTCATGGATATCATGGCAGAGTCCACCATTAAGACACGTGGCAGAGATTCAATTGCCTCCACGACTTGACAGCTGGTAGCAGGGATGATTATGGGATGAAGATCAATCAGAGATTTACCAGATCCCAATGACCATATTTAACATTATCCTCATAATTAAAAAGATCAGGTCATATCATTCATGGTCAAGCCAATGGGACACGTGGTGAGAGGTCCAAGCTTGACACAACCAATCATGAAGATTTAAAGCAATCAGCATTAATCATTCACAGGATTCGATACTATTCCCATTTATGGCCCAGATCCTTCACGCTTAAAACTAATGGTCCAGATTGATTAAGCATCAGGCCGCCGCCACTTTGAGAATGGGTAATCATCCAAACCCTAATGATGCCCCCACTATTATAAATAGCAAGGTGCCATTCCCTTGTAAAATATATACGGTCAGAGAGAGATACGCCCATACAGAGAGACTCCCCCAATAATCAGAGAGAAAAAAATACACAGAGAGAGAAGCCAGAAGAGTAATAGAGGGAGAGCAAGGAGAGCATTTCTTCATCAACGCCAACCATCTCTTCACAGGAGCCAAGGCTGCATACCGATCGTCCAAGGAGTAAGGCAGGGCTGCCGTCGCCTTCCCGAGCCTCTATCATCACCTCCCAGAATCTAAAATAAACAATTGTACTTAGATTACTGTACCTAGATTTTCGTCCCTAGGCTTTCTTTGTACGAGCGAGTTTGTAACATGAAGTAAAAGTCCAGTCCTCCGATAATTGTTCTGTTCTTTTATATTTCATGGCAAACACGATGGCGACTCTGCTGGGGACAAACTTCTCCACGGCTGAGGAGTTGGTGACGCAATCGGATGCAGCCAAACTTGGCTCCACGCAACAAAAGATGGTCGTCCGCTTCGACCAACAGGCATTTGAAGAGATGCTCTCCGAAGGAAGTGCCGGCCCGGTCCGGAAGCGCACCCGCGGAACGAAGGCTCGCAAAGAGTGGAGGCCAAAATCATGCTCATCCCCAAGCCCTCGATGAGATACCCTCTTTTGCTCAAGACGGCGAGAAAGACTCTCCTGCGGCCCCACTTCAGACCGTAGACAACTCTGCTGTCCCCAAGTACGGCAGAAGAAAATACTATGATGCTGGACTTGCAGGGGCAAAGAGGAACTCTATGCGATCCGAGCCGCATAAGGGTATTAGCCGCAGGGAGAAAGCTCATGCGGCTACATCCGCCAGCCGCATGAAGAAAACTCATGCGGCCACATCTGTCAGCCGCATAGCTTATACGGCTACAGTTGCCAACCACATGGATGAAACTCATACGGCTAAGGAAGTCAATCGCTTGCAGAAAACCCATGCGGCCACAATTGCCAACCGCATGCTGCCAGCCTGCCCGGTCGTGACTCCTAGCCGCACAAGAATAACTCATCCGATAGCAGAAGATAACCGCATGCAGACAGCCTGCACGGTACCCAATTCTAGCCGCATAGCGTCCATTCCATGCTTCTCTCAGTCTTCGACCGTCTCTCATGCGGTCCTGACCCTGATGGTTCTCTGGATGATAAACCAGACTCTATCGTATTCAACTTGGACTCCTCCTATTACGCACCCGCAAGTGCTAAAAAGAGGAAGTCTAGGGCAGCGCAGGCTCACCAAGCCCAGTCAGCTGCCCCAATATCTGACCATCGGGGCGTTCCACTGATTATCACGCGGGCCTCTGATGGAAAGTTGTACAGAACTACTCGAATCCAGCCCCCGGCGGCGAACGGACAGAGTGGTTCCTCTGACTTACGTGAGGCGATCCTCCACAAGCGCAAGGAAAGAGAAGGAGCCTCGGCATGCAAAGAGTCCTCGCTTGGACATCACTGCACCCAAATCATCGTCAACTGCTGTTGCAACAACGCGGCAGCAACGGAAGATCGGCCGTCAGTCTTCCAAAGACTACAGCATCCGAGCTCAGAAGACGAGGCACCTCCTGTTGTCTCCTGCAATTCCACTCAGAAAGTCCCCGGGGGAGAGGGAAGAAGACAAGCATCTCCAGCCCCAAGATATCAACCACTACAGCTAAGAAACTGTCGTCTGAACGGTTGTCCTCCACCGAAATATTCCAACACACCCGTTCAAAGACGAAATCTGCTGCAATGGAAAACTCATCATCTACATCGCTGGAGGTCGTGGGAACTGGGAGTAGCACTCCTCCGAACATCCACAACAATCCGATGTTTCAAGGAGCCGAGCCCAGGGAAACAACTCTCCCATCAGGTACAACAGACGCCGATGTCCCCGAGGACATCCATGACACTCAAGACGAAGCAAGCTCTGAGGCTGGGGGTACTGTTCCCTCCGAGTCCGAACCAGAAGAGAATATTCCCACATATCCCGATGACTTCTCGGTACATGGGTATGACTCGGGGGATACATCCTCCACCGTCCCTTCCGCTTCTCATCATACAAGGACGGTGTTCATGACAGACAGCAATCAAAGTGGTTCCAGTGATCGCCAGCGCATCGGAAGCCATATTACTTGCTTTGGTTAAGTCTGTAGACGAGATTAAAGCAGCCCTTCCAACTCTGCAAGAAGGGATGCCTGGCCAAACAAGCGTGGGTCCCGCGGTCATTGCGGACTCGAATTCGGCGGCACCGAACCCGGGCAACAATCCTCCCGAAATAACAGCCCCTACCGCGACAGATGAGGCCCGAGAAGTAAGAAGAGAGGTTCAGGAGCTCCGAGCCATGTTCCATGCCCGAGAAAACGCTCAAGACCTCAGAATTCGGCAACCATACCCTGCTGAATGGAGGGATGTTCCATTCCCACCAAGATATAAGCCGTTCAATATCAATCCGTATGATGGCAAGACCTCAGCAAGTCAGTACATCACTTACTTCGAGGTCACCACCGACCATCTGCCCCATGATGATGCTATCCTCACGCGATTATTTATTGGGGCATTGGAAGGAGTCGCCTTCGATTGGTATCGCAATCTGCCGGACAACTGTATCCACTCCTTCGCCGGATTCAAGCGCATGTTCTTGGAGAGATTCTACGAAGTAGGGCAGGATGTCACCATGTCCACCCTCATGGACGTCGTCCAAGGGAAGAAGGAGCCGATAAGGAACTACATTGAGCGGTTCCGCCAAACCGCCATGAAGCTGTCCTCCGGAAATCCAGATTCCTCTTTAATTGAAATTTGCCAAAAGAGACTGCTTCCAACGATCAGTCTCTGGATGGGCGAAAGTCAATTCAAAGATTGGAAGACGTTCATCATCAGCGCCACAAGCACCGAAGAACGACTGAAGAAGGCTCGCCAACTGGGATTGCACATCTCGGAAGGGGAAAACAAGGGCAAGCGTCCCAACAACGATAATGGGGGTAGCCCCTCCAACAATCGGGACAGCAAGGGAAAGCAGGCTATGGTGGCCGATACAGCACAAAAACCTGAGCCGAAGCCAGCAGACAAACAATGGCCGCAAATCACTTACTCCTTTGAAGACGGTCATGTTAAGCCCATCTTGGACATGCTCATACAAGGGGACAGGATTCAGCTTCCTCCACCAAGACGGGAACCGCGGCCGGCAGAGATGGAGAATCCAAAGTACTGCCATTATCATCGCTATGTCCATCATGCTACACACGATTGCTACCAGCTAAAATGGTACATACAAAACCTCATCGATTCGAACGCTCTGGCCATCGATTTTGAAGAGGTAACCGTGGCGGCCAATATGGTGTCCGTACAATTCGACAGCTTTCCTCCGACAGAGACTCAAGACGGGGTGGTCCCCGTCCCTCTAACGACAATGGAGATTACCAATCTTCTACCTCCCCGAGATCAGGCTGCCGGTCTAGTACCCCTCACCACATCACGAGGGGAGGTCATGTGGATCCATCCAGACCTGGTGTCAGAAGTAACTCGGCCCACACCCTCTTCCACCGACAAAAAGAAAAGTAGAAAAGTCAGGACCTGCCACACAATCTCGGCAGACAACGAGGAAGCTACAGCCGTCGTCACGCGGTCCGAAGCGCAATCCCAACCTGTGGTTGAAAATTCAGCTGAAAATTATCAACCCACTACAACTGATGCTCCGGGACCGGCTCAGCCTGCGACGACCGACAAGCCTAGGCCGAGGAAGACTCGCTTCGACAAATCCCTCCGAAAAGAGGCAGCCCAAGGGCTAGAGAGGCCCTACAACTTTGACATCTTAGCACAATTGGCTAACACACCGGCTAAGTAGTCACTGTACGAACTCCTAAGGCTCTCCAAGGACGTTCATATTGCATTAAGCGAAGCACTCCAAAATGCTGATGTTTATCTGGCTCAATCCAACCTCACCGGGGAGGACTCACCCGTGGATCTCCAAGACAATGCCTGCACGGGAGCAATGCCCAACATCGTCTTCACTCCGCAGGACATGCTCATCAAAACCAACCTACACGATCGCCCGCTATACTACACGGGATACATCGGCAACGTGAAGGTGGATCGGATGTACATAGATCCTGGCTCTTCCATAAGCATCATCCCGAAGGGTCTGCAACATCAGCTCCGCATCCCAATGCATCGCCTGATGCCTACAAGCACCGCCATCAGCGGTTTCAATTCGGGCAGGAGCTACCCTATTGGGAAGATTCGTCTGAAGTATCAAATTGGCGACCTCCAATCCGAAGTTGCCTGCTACGTCATAGATGCAGACACTTCTTACAACATCCTCTTGGGGCGCCCATGGATACACGATTACATGATCGTGCCTTCCATGCTACACCAGTGCTTCAAATATGTCGACAAACACGGCTTCGTGAAGATAGAATTTGCTGATATCGATCCCTTCAAAGGGGTCAAATCTTACTACTCGGACTCCTGCCTATACGAAAAGTCGAAGAAGCACCTTGATGAAGGAAATGTACAAGCTAGTACCGAGACGGCCACAGGATCAGAAGAGCCTCTGACGATCCACCTCCAAGCTTGCAAACTGTGAAGGTCCGTACCTCTTACTGCCACTCTGCGGAAGGACGCGATCAGCCTCTCGGCGCAGGAAGAGCAGATGATAATCCGGCTGCCAAGGTTCGGCCAAGTGCTGAGACCCACAACGGAGCCACTGACAATCAGACTGCCGAGAGTCGGTCAACCCCAAACGAAGAAGCTCAATCCCTCCGATAGGCCACTGACGATACGCCTTCCCAAGAAGGGTCGTCACCCCGATGCAAGGTCTGACACTTCTAGCGAACCTGTCACGTCCCAGTACCGAAATACTGGGACGGACTAGGCCAGCTACTCCGTATGAGGTATAAAACGTCATACGGCGATCGTGGCTGTCAATCTTGCTGGGTATCCTAGCATGCAAGCAGTCTATGGCCTAAATCTGATCTCATATCCACAGGCAATAATCAATAAAATAACGACAAGAGAGATAATCATATAAAAAACAGGAAATACTCATATGATAATCAGAGAGTCTACAATAAGAAATAATGTAAACAAGAATACCTTCCCACACAGTTCCTTCATGGTCAGGAACTGAAGCACGTCCTCCAAGTCAAGTCTGGAAGATCCACATGGTCGGTCATAGGCAATCTGGGAACAATCCAGGGTTGGTCAGGCCAACCGTAGCAAGTACCAGAAAGGAAGGCTCAAGGACGGGCGAAGAAAACCAGCAGGATATAATATGACAGGAATAGCATCTAAAACAGTAAATAAGGTAAGGGATCGTGCGGTACCAACGTACGATTACAGAATATAAGGCAGCAATCCAACTACTAATACGTAAGTAACCAACGATCATCACAATCATCCTAACATCCACTAATACTTGCATGGCCAACTGGAACTCGTAGTCCGTCATCGGAACGGTAACCCATCCCTACATCAAACAAGAACAAGGGAATGAATCACCGCGCCGGGACAGCGTTACGTGCCAGCCAGCTTAGCAAGCAATAAGCCATACAATTTAGGTGAATAAGCGGCCACTCAAAAGTCTACGGCTATCTATGTGGAGGTTGGGTTACCCCAACAATGCAATATAGGAATCCTCAGATCGTACCATATCCCGCAAGGGCTAGCGAGGCCAAATAACGCATAGCAGGTAGGTATGTACGGTCCCTCGGAAGGCCACCGTGCTAAGCAGGAGTACATATAGTCGTCGGATACTGCAATATCCGTGGCGGCCAACCCCGATGCGCCAGGACGAGCTTGTGGCGGCCGGTAATACACGATCTCGGGATTCCGTTCCCTCCCAATGCTTCTACCATTTTTAGTTGCCTAGATTAACCCTACATTTATCCGGAATCACATGCCGTGGTCACATGCTCATCCTTCTAGATGAGTACCTCAGTACGGGTACACTAAGTACGAATCTACCTCGACACCCAAAGTCTCAAATCTGGATTCATTCTTAGTGTAATGCAGCAAACAGTCAATCAGTCCTAACCACGCTAAAACTACAGGCCAACTACCTTGTCCGTGCTGGAAGATGAATGTACTGCCATATAATACATAGAATCATGTAGCACCACAGTGCACGCATAGAATAACACATCAGTGCACACGTAGGATAGTACCTCAGTGCACACATAGAATGGTACCAGCCCGGGTACAAGTAGTCAAGTCAGGGACATGGTCATTCGGTCAATCACATGGAGTCCTCTGCCTACATCGTGGCATGGATATCAGGTTAGGTACGTGGTCAGGATCTCTACTATAGTAGCATCTCAAGTACACATGGGGTCTACAGCTCTAATCATCAAGTCGGTCTACCCACCGGATCAACCTATCAATAGTCTTCGCATCCCCGATGGAATAAATATCATATCAGGAAAATACGATCACTTGGTACTAAACTAATAACTAAAGACAATGCTAGGCCCTCTGGCTCACAAGAATCCTCCGAGTCAATGATCACAGGCTATCAGCAACTAAGTCTCCCAACTACCGGGATACAGCAAAGGTACCAAGTTCTGGGCGCTTGGGAAGTCGAGTAAAAATCATATATTGATATCCTCGATATTCTATTCATTTCGCGAGACACTCGCACCAATATCCAAATCCAAGAGTCCTCACGACATATCTGATCAAATTAGAACATCACCAAAGAACTAGTAACACTATCTAAGAATCCACTTAGTCTACCATAACCACTATCTCAATATCATATCTACTCATAGTCAATCCTCGAATAAGATCATAATCCCAACACATGGGTCAACACTAATCAACGCCGTCGGAAGATGGCAGGGATTGTGTGAACCACTCTGGATCAGATCCATAACCCTTAAACCAAACAAGGACCAGGATTGCAGATCTTTACCCGAGTAGAACCACTCTCCTTACACAATCCGGCGGACAGGACAGATAATGGGATAACAACTAAACTAGAACACCATCTAAAAAGAAGGGTCACAGGTCAAGAGTTCAATGAGTGATACCGTCGAAAATGCAAGGATTGCGTGAACCACTCTGGATCAGATCCACAACCCTTAAACCAAACAAGGACCAGGGTTGCAGACCTTCACCCGAGTAGAACCACTCTCCTTACACAATCCGGCGGACAAGAAAGGTCAAGACGTTAGGCGACTAATCTAGTCGGGAGTCTACCTAGCAGGCAATAGGGTCAGGGATGCCATACCAAGAAGAACATGCATGAGTTCAGTCCAGCAAACCAAAGGAATGGTTCTGCCTAATCCTTCGAACCAAATTCCCAACTGGAAATTTTGGAAAAATCTGGCAGAGTCTCCTTTGTAATCTGGATGGGAGCACCCGACGAATAGGGGCTAAAACCACTCGGCGCAACCCGCCGCAGAATCACAGAATCGCAGACTGAGAACACTAAGTCTCAGCTACCAGCAGCACTACGATGCGTACTGGGAAATCAATCGAACCCGAGACCACTAATGTCTCGGCCTCCAACAGCACTATAATGCGTACTGGGCGCCAAGCCAACATGCATAATAATAAAATAACCGCCTCGCAGGGCGCACCACAACATATGTCTATAGTTCTAACCCAAACACAATCACAGCCACATGAGTAGTTAGCCAGAGTCGTTACCCGACCGCGAGTCGGACACGGGGCATACAGGGACAATCCGTACAAGTGAGTCGCGCTCGTGTCCTCGGAGGTGTGGATGACCCATCCGAGTTGTCCGATACGGTCTATCCCGGTATCGGACCAAGCTATCCTAAGTTATCATCATGGCAGTTCTACTACTAGGCTACACTAATTATGGTTATACAATTTACAAGTACAAATTAATTAAATATAATAAAATTCCAGGAGAGTGGGCAAGAGCCGTCGATGAGCAAGGGATACTTGCCTAGAGGGCTCGGCTAGGTAAGCAAGTCTTAGGCAGTCGCGATCCAAGCTAGCACGCCAATCGAGATCCTCAGAACACACAATAAACAATTATTAGAATTAAATAATAAAATAATAGAATAATCACAAGAGATGGCAGAAGGCTATACCGTGTGGGTCCCGCAAGCAGTGCAGGGATCTCACACGGAAACTGAGGCACGCGGACCGACGCGGACACGTAAACCGAGACGTGCACGTATATCAAAATGCGTACGAGAATCGAGATGAACAGGAGACAACATGCACGTAGATCGAGGAAATCACGAATATCAGAATGGCACACGAATCAATGCGACATGCAAATCGAGGCGTGCACGCGAATCGAGACAGAGCGAGATTCAAGGAAGCAAGCAAATCAATACGGTACGGAGTCCAAAGTGATACACAAACCAAGGCGGCACGTAAATCCGTATGTGCACGTAAACCAAGATGGCACAAAGTCCAAGGTAGCACACATGCCAATGCGGCACACAAATCGATGCATGCACGCAAACCAGTACGACACGGAGATCAAAGTGGTATACAACTGAGGCGGCACGCAAATCGAAGCGGCACAAAAATCAAGATGGGCACAAAGGCTGAGACACATAAACGAGGCAACACGTAAACCAATGGGGCACGGTGCCCGAGGCAGCACGGGGCTCGAGGCGTCCCGCTGCCCAAGGCAGCGCGTGAATCGAGGGTGCACGAAAACCTATAAGGTGCATGCAAACCGAAGCACACAAAAAACAAAAAAACACGCACACCGAGGTGCACGTGTCCCAAAAGGCATAAAAAACGAAAGAGAGCACACCAAATGAGGGTGCGCTGCCCGAGGCATCACGCTGCACGAAGTAGCGCACTGCTCAAGACAGCACGCTACCCGAGGTGCACCGATCGAAGGGCTCGCTCCCCGAGGAGCTCACAGCCCAAAGAAGAGAGAGGAGGCGGAGGAACAGGCGGTGGCCGCCGGGGAAGCCCAGCCAGGCGAGGTCGGGGGCTCCGGCGGAGGGAGGACAGAGAGAGGAGGAGGCGGAGGAGCTCACCGGAGGGGTTTGGCCAGGCGGGGTGACTCACCGGCGGAGGGGGAGAACAGCGGCGGTAGCTAGGTCGGGGCGGCGCCGACTGTCAGAGAAGAGGGGCTGCGGCGGAGGATAGGGCAGCAGCAGCGACAGCGGTTATTGCCAGGCGGAGGAGAAGGAGAAGAAGACGATTGTGGCGGCGGCGGTGGCTGAAAGTCGTGGTGGTGGTGGCTGATGGCGGAGACGACGATAATAGTGGAGGTGGAGGCTGATGGCGGTGGCCGCGGAGAAGGGGGTGGGGGAGTGAGAGCTGGCGGCGGCGGCCGAAGCTCGGGGGGAAGAGAGAGGAAAGGGAGATCGAGGGAGAGAAAGAGAGCCGAGAGGAGAGAGAGGGAGCAGTGAGGGGGAGAGGGAGCTCGGGTATGGGAGAGTGAGGGGAGAGGGAGTGAGCAGAGAATAAGAGAGAGGGGGGGAGCTGGCTTCTCCAGCAAGTGAGAGGGAAGAGAGAGGAAGAGTGTGAGAGTGGGAAAGGTGAGGGAGAAGAGAGGGAGTGGGTGAGTGATGTGAGGGGTGATTTGAGTGAAGAGAAAGGGGGTTAGGTATAGGAAAAATTAAAATGATAATAATAATAATAATAACAATGATATTAATAATAGTGGCAAGAACAATAATGCGAATAAAATTCACCTTCAAGAAAATATCAATAAAATTTTAGCAATACCCAAATTTCAAAAATCCTCCAAATACACAAATACAGTCAAAATACTGTCATATACCTATTTCTAAAATAGGAATATGACATCCTACCCACCTTACAAAAATTTCGTCCTCGAAATTTCGAAATAATGTATATAAGATTTTCAAAACTAGTACATATAGGTACCATGAAAACTCTACCCACCTTACAGGAATCAAGTAATACAATAAGAAACGAACAAAATCTCAATATGAAAACATCAAAGAGAACAAGTCTCGCTAAATAAATCAGCTCGCAAGGTAAATCCAAAACATCGAAAGAATCTCGAAAATCAAGGTCTCGCATACACGAAATAACCCCATAAATCAAAACAAGTATAGAATGTCGAAAACAATATCAGAAAACGTAAAATCCCAACTGCATAAAAAAAAATAATAAATCCGCATAAAATCATCAAATACAGGATATTTGTCTCGAATCGATGACCGTAGTTTCCTAATATCCGAAAAATGTGTGTCATGATCATTCCTTGCCACGCCATCCGGAATGGCTGCAAAAGATTCACCATGACACTATAATCGAGCGGCTGCAACTTTCGATACCACGCCGTCAAGGTATACTAGGGTCACCCGGTACTCTTGACAAATACCCAAAACGAATCAAATCCATAACCCAAATATCCGAATCACTAAAATCACAAAATCTCTAACAATATAACAAGTCCTAGAAAACCATCAAAATCCAAAATCCAGATGAATCGTAACACACATCCAAAAATATTTTCAATAATAACCACAAGATAGCTTTTCTAGGAAAATACTCCATATCCGTAGGAAAATACTCCAAATCAAGAATCCATATCAAAATGTAATGTATAGCAAGTATATCTATAAAATAATATCTGAAACAGATAATCATGAGTGCGGAACTATCCGGAATCAAGGAAGCCGAATCGATACAAGAATATCCCTCAGATACTCAACAAATGTTAAAATATCCAATCTCAGAGTCCAGATGGAATCTTCATTCCGCAGCAATCCAGCCAACGCTCGAAGAGGACGATAATGATACTAAGTCAACACGAAGTCAACGCACGAAAGGGATAACAAGAAATCAACCAAGGTGAAACACCGGTAGAGAGTACAGAACCCAAGACAGATAATCAAGTAATCCCATGATGGAGATAAGATGACATCTCATCGGATAAAACGATCGACATGACCAACTATAGGATCACATCTATCAAACAAGGATCAGAGGTAGATAACAACAAATGAGACAGGGCAAAGTAAAATAGGTCCAGGTAGAGATGAGGACCAATTCACAAGTTCAAGGGAGCGAAGGGCAAGTGTAGCAAGTTAGAATCCCAAGGAATAGTGGACTGAGATCAACAATCATGTGATACCCAATAATATCTCAAAACGAGACCTGCATGGGCCACCACTAAAACCTTGTCACGCCCCAGTACCGAAATACTAGGACGGACTAGGCCAGCTACTCCGTGCGAGGTATAAAACGTCATACGGCGATCGTGGCTGTCAATCTTGCTGGGTATCCTAGCATGCAAGCAGTCTATGGCCTAAATCTGATCTCATATCCACAGGCAATAATCAATAAAATAACGACAAGAGAGATAATCATATAAAAAACAAGAAATACTCATATGATAATCAGAGAGTCTACAATAAGAAATAATGTAGACAAGAATACCTTCCCACACAGTTCCCTCATGGTCAGGAACTGAAGCACGTCCTCCAAGTCCAGTCTGGAAGATCCACATGGTCGGTCACAGGCAGTCTGGGAACAATCTAGGTTGGTCAAGCCAACCGTAGCAAGTACCAGAAAGGAAGGCTCAAGGACGGGCGAAGAAAACCAGCAGGATATAATATGACAGGAATAGCATCTAAAAACAGTAAATAAGGTAAGGGATCGTGCGGTACCAACGCACGATTACAGAATATAAGGCAGCAATCCAACTACTGATACGTAAGTAACCAACGATCATCACAATCATCCTAACATCCACTAATACTTGCATTGCCAACTGGAACTCGTAGTCCGTCATCGGAACGGTAACCCATCCCTACATCAAACAAGAACAAGGGAATGAATCACCGCACCGGAACAGCGTTACGTGCCAGCCAGCTTAGCAAGCAACAAGCCATACAATTTAGGTGAATAAGCGGCCACTCAAAAGTCTACGGCTATCTATGTGGAGGTTGGGTTACCCCAACAATGCAATATAGGAATCCTCATATCGTGCCATATCCCGCAAGGGCTAGCGAGGCCAAATAACGCATAGCAGGTAGGTCTGCACGGTCCCTCGGAAGGCCACCGTGCTAAGCAGGAGTACATATAGTAGTCGGATATTGCCATATCCGTGGCGGCCAACCCCGACGCGCCAGGACGAGCCTGTGGCGGCCGGTAATGCACGATCTCGAAATTCCGTTCCCTCCCAATGCTTCTACCATTTTTAGTTGCCTAGATTAACCCTACATTTATCCAGAATCACATGCCGTGGTCACATGCTCATCCTCCTAGATAAGTACCTCAGTACGGGTACACTAAGTACGAATCCACCTCGACACCCAAAGTCTCAAATCTGGATTCATTCTTAGTGTAATGCAGCAAGCAGTCAATCAGTCTTAACCACGCTAAAACTACAGGCCAACTACCATATCCGTGCTGGAAGATGAATGTACTGCCATATAACACATAGAATCATGTAGCACCACAGTGCACGCATAGAATAGCACATCAGTGCACACGTAGGATAGCACCTCAGTGCACACATAGAATGGTACCAGCCCGGGTACAAGTAGTCAAGTCAGGGACATGGTCATTCGTCCAATCACATGGAGTCCTCTGCCTACATCGTGGCATGGATATCAGGTTAGGTACGTGGTCAGGATCTCTACTATAGTAGCATCTCAAGTACACATGGGGTCTACAGCTCTAATCATCAAGTCGGTCTACCCACCGGATCAACCTATCAATAGTCTTCCCATCCCCGATGGGATAAATATCATATCAGGAAAATACGATCACTTGGTACTAAACTAATCACTAAAGACAATGCTAGGCCCTCTGGCTCACAAGAATCCTCCGAGTCAATGATCACAGGCTATCAGCAACTAAGTCTCCCAACTACCGGGATACAGCAAAGGTACCAGGTTCTGGGCGCTTGGGAAGTCGAGTAAAAATCATATATTGATATCCTCGATATTCTATTCATTTCGCGAGACACTCGTACCAATATCCAAATCCAAGAGTCCTCACGACATATCTGATCAAATTAGAACATCATCAAAGAACTAGTAACACTATCTAAGAATCCACTTAGTCTACCATAACCACTATCTCAATATCATATCTCCTCATAGTCAATCCTCGAATAAGATCATAATCCCAACACATTGGTCAACACTAATCAATGCCGTCGGAAGATGGCAGGGATTGTGTGAACCACTCTGGATCAGATCCATAACCCTTAAACTAAACAAGGACCAGGGTTGCAGATCTTCACCCGAGTAGAACCACTCTCCTTACACAATCCGGCGGACAGGACAGATAATGGGATAACAACTAAACTAGAACACCATCTAAAAAGAAGGGTCACAGGTCAAGAATTTAATGAGTGATACCGTCGAAAAGGCAAGGATTGCGTAAACCAATCTGGATCAGATCCACAACCCTTAAACCAAACAAGGACCAGGGTTGCAGACCTTCACCCGAGTAGAACCACTCTCCTTACACAATCCGGCGGACAAGACAGGTCAAGACGCTAGGCGACTAATCTAGTCGGGAGTCTACCTAGCAGGCAATACGGTCAGGGATGCCATACCAAGAAGAACATGCATGAGTTCAGTCCAGCAAACCAAAGGAATGGTTCTGCCTAATCCTTCGAACCAAATTCCCAACTGGGAATTCTGGAAAAATTTGGCAGAGTCTTCTTTGTAATCTTGATGGGTGCACCCTACGAATAGGGGCTAAAACTACTCGGCACAACCCGTCACAGAATCGCAGAATCGCAGACTGAGAACACTAAGTCTCAGCTACCAGCAGCACTATGATGCGTACTGGGAAATCAATCGAACCCGAGACCACTAATGTCTCGGCCTCCAGTAGCACTACAATGCGTACTGGGCGCCAAGCCAACGTGCATAATAATAAAATAACCGCCTCGCAGGACGCACCATAATATATGTCTATAGTTCTAACCCAAGCACAATCACAGCCACATGAGTAGTTAGCCAGAGCCGTTACCCGACCGCGAGTCGGACACGGGGCATACAGGGACAATCCGTGTAAGTGAGTCATGCTCATGTCCTCGGAGGTGTGGATGACCCATCCGAGTTATCCGATACGGTCTATCCCTGATATCGGACCAAGCTATCCTAAGTTATCATCATGGCAGTTCTACTACTTGGCTACACTAATCATGGTTATACAATTTATAAGTACAAATTAATTAAATGCAATAAAATTCCAGAAAAGAGGGCAAGAGCCGTCGATGAGCAAGGAATACATGCCTAGAGGGCTCGGCTAGGTAAGCAAGTCTTCGACAGTCGCGATCCAAGCTAGCACGCCAATCGAGATCCTCAGAACACACAATAAACAATCATTAGAATTAAATAATAAAATAATAGAATAATCACAAGAGATGGCAGAAGGCTATACCGTGTGGGTCCCGCAAGCAGTGCAGGGATCTCGCACGGAAACTGAGGCACGAGAACCGATGCGGACACGTAAACCGAGACGTATACGTATATCGAGACGCGCACGAGAATCGAGATGAATAGGAGACAACGTGCACATAAATCGAGACGTACACGTAGATCGAGGAAATCACGAATATCGGAATGGCACACGAATCAATATGACACGCAAATCGAGGCATACACGCGAATCAAGATGGAGCGAGATTCAAGGAAGCACGCAAATCAATACGGTACGGAGTCCAAAGTGATACACAAACGAAGACGGCACGTAAATCCGTACGTACACGTAAATCGAGATGGCACAAAGTCTAAGGTGGTACACATGCCAATGTGGCATGCAAATCGATGCATGCACGCAAACCAGTGCGACACGGAGATCAAAGTGGTACGCAACTGAGGCGGCACGCAAATTAGAGCGACACAAAAATCGAGATGGGTACAAAGGCCGAGACACAAAAACGAGGCAACACGTAAACCAATGGGGCACGGTGCCCGAGGCAGCACGGGGCTCGGGGCATCCCGCTGCCCAAGGCAGCGCGTGAATCGAGGGTACACGAAAACCTATAAGGCGCACGCAAACTGAAGCACGCGAAAAACGAAGAAACACGCACACCGAGGTGCACGTGTCCGAAAAGGCATAAAAGACGAAGGAGAGCGCACCAAATGAGGGTGCGCTGCCCGAGGCATCACGCTGTACGAAGCAGCGTACTGCTCGAGGCAGCACGCTACCCGAGGTGCGCCGATCGAAGGGCTCGCTCCCCGAGGAGCTCACAGCCCAAGGAGGAGAGAGGAGGCGGAGGAACACGCGGTGGCCGTCGGAGAAGCCCAGCCAGGCGAGGTCGGGGGCTCCGGCGAAGGGAGGACAGAGAGAGGAGGAGGCGGAGGAGCTCACCGGAGGGGTTTGGCCAGGCGGGGTGACTCACCGACGGAGGGGGAGAACAGCGACGGCAGCCAGGTCGGGGCGGCGCCGACTGTCGGAGAAGAGGGGCTGCGGCGGAGGAGAGGGCAGCAGCAGCGACAGCGGCTATGGCCAGGCGGAGGAGAAGGAGAAGAAGACGATGGTGGTGGCGGCGGTGGCTGAAAGTCGTGGTGGTGGTGGCTGATGGCGGAGACAAAGATAATGGTGGAGGTAGAGGCTGATGGCGGTGGCCGCGGAGAAGGGGGGTGGGGGAGTGAGAGCTGGCGGCGGCGGCCGGAGCTCGGGGGGAAGAGAGAGGAAAGGGAGATCGAGGGAGAGAAAGAAAGCCGAGAGGAGAGAGAGGGAGCAGTGAGGGGGAGAGGGAGCTCGGATAGGAGAGAGTGAGGGGAGAGATAGAGTGAGCAGAGAATAAGAGAGAGGGGGGAGCTGGCTTCTCCAGCAAGTGAGAGGGGAGAGAGAGGAAGAGTGTGAGAGTGGGAAAGTTGAGGGAGGAGAGAGGGAGTGGATGAGTGATGTGAGGGGTGATTTGAGTGAAGAGAGAGGGGGTTAGGTATAGGAAAAATTAAAATGATAATAATAATAATAACAATGATATTAATAATAGTGGCAAGAACAATAATGCGAATAAATTTCACCTTCAAGAAAATATCAATAAAATTTTAACAATACCCAAATTTTAAAAATCCTCCAAATACACAAATACAGTCAAAATACAGTCATATACCTATTTCTAAAATAGGGATATGACAGAACCGGCCACTCCTCGCTCCACATCAAGTGCCAAACTGGGGGTCGCTAGTCTGCCAACAACTCCACGCTCTGCTCCATCAACTGAACCACTGACAATCAAGCTTCCCAGGACATCCTCTCAGTCTTCATTCACACAGGGGGTAGCCGAAGAGGAACCAGAGTTAGCCAAGTATGTGGCTGCCCACACTGATGTTCCCTCCGCTGATGATGTAATTCCCCTAGAAAATATACCTTACTTCATCAATAAAGGGTTATCTTTGAACTACACCGAGCTCAATAAGGTATGTACAATGTATGCTATGGAACACGGTATAGGCACTCACCTACACACACAAGTGACAAATGTGTACACCGCGATCCAGCTTACTCCAGTAGAAGACGCTTACCGAATAATCGAGGGAGGCGATCATCCGAACATCTTCGGCCGGACGAACAACCCGCATCCCTTCACCATAGAGGAAGCCGACCTCGGGTCAGATGCCGGAAGACTGCCTCTGTATCTTTATAGCCTCCAATCCAAATATCTCATACAAAAACAGGGGTATGATCTGGAAACGACGCCAGGTTTGAACTATGGCACTGGGCGACGATTACCTTTGAAGTCGCCAGTCCCGACGGGCAAACCACGGGACTACTATAACAAAACTCGATGCGGGTTAGGATATGTAACGCCTACCACGACCCCTGAGAGTTCAGATGAAGAATGCGACTGGCAGTCACATTCAACCGGGTCACCAACTTCTGACTCGGATACCAGCATCGGAGATGTGTTCAGACAAGTCATGACAGTCAACATGGCATTCGCTGACGCTTACGAAGAAGACAAAGACATCCCCGAAATCCTCGAGCTAGAACCGTGGGCCCAGTAATTGGACGCACAATAGGAAAAGCGGTTCGAACAAAGAGAACCTCCTACTGAAGATGAGGTCATACAAGTAGATCTCGGCAGCGAATCTTCTCCAAAACCAATTTTCGTCAGTAAAAGCCTAATAGATGAAGAACGGGAGTCGCTGCTAGAACTTGTCAGAGAATACATTGATGTGTTCGCCTGGAGCTATGAAGACATGCCAGGGTTAAATCCCGACGTTGCTCTTCACAAACTCAACATTCGGCCAGATGCGAAGCCAGTCAAGCAACAACAGCGACGCTTCCGTCCAGGCATCATGGACGCGATCGAAGCCAAAGTCAACAAACTGATAGCCAGCAGCTTCATTCGTGAGGAGCATCATCCCGATTGGGTCGCCAATATAGTACCCGTCCTCAAGAAGAATAGGAAGATTCGAATCTGTATCGACTTCCGCAATCTGAACGAGGCATGCCCCAAAGATGAATTCCCCCTTGCTATCACAGACATTATGATCGACAATACCTGCGGCTTCGAACGTATGTCATTCATGGATGGCTTCTCGGGGTACAACCAAATCAAAATGTCTCCTGATGACGAAAAGCATACATCATTCCGAACGCCAATTGGCATGTACTGCTACACAGTCATGCCTTTTGGTTTAAAGAATACTGGCGCCACCTATCAAAGAGCCATGAGCATCATCTTCAGAGACCACTTACACAAGATAGTGGAATGCTATGTTGACGATATAGCCGTTAAGAGTCGCTGCAAGGGAGACCATCTGCAGGATCTAAGGACGGTATTCGACCTAATGCGAGCGCATAATTTGAAAATAAACCCTACGAAGTCCTTTCTAGGCGTATCCAGCGGGAAGTTCTTGGGCTTCATCATCACTGCACAAGGTATCCATGTAGAGCCTGAGAAGACGAAAGCAATCATGGAGATGGGTCCCCCGAGAAATCTCCGCGAACTCAGAGGCCTCCAAGGGAGGCTAGCTTACATCAGGAGATTCATTTCTAACCTCTCCGGGCGATGCCGACCGTTCACGCACCTCATGAAGAAAGGAGTCTCATTCGTATGGGACGAGAAATGTCAGCGTGCTTTCGACAGCATCAAAGAATATTTGCCAAATCCTCCAGTTTTGGTGGCCCCAGTTCCTGGAAAACTATTCCTGCTCTATGTACGAGCAATAGAACACTCCCTCGGGGGTCTGCTGGCACAAAACAATGACGCAGGCCATGAGCAAGCCATATATTACCTCAGCCGAATGATGATTGGGCCAGAGCACCGATACACCGCTGTGGAGAAGGAATACCTCGCCCTGGTGTTCGCCATTCAGAAAATACGATACTATGTCACCGGAAAAACGATACATGTGATCTCACGAGTCAACCCTCTCAGGGTCCTCATGACTAAACCAGGGGCACTCAGCTCTCGCCTCGCTACATGGGCAATATTGCTGTCCCCTTATCATATGATCTTCGTCCCACAAAAGGCAGTCAAAGGTCAGGCCCTGACAGACTTCTTAGCAGCCCACCCAGGCTCGGAGTCCTCCAGAATATATGAAGAGATCCCAAATGAGGTCGCCGACTCGCATGTAACCTCTCACGAGGCTATATGGCGAATGTTCTTCGACGGTGCTTCGAGGACCGGACCTAAAGGCAATATCGTCGTCGGAGTCGGGGTAGTGCTGATCTTCCCTTCCGGATTGGTGATTAATCGCGCTTATTCCCTCACTGAACCCTGCTCTAACAATGTGGCCGAGTACAACGCTCTGGTCATTGGCCGCCAACTTGTAAGAGAGCTAGGGGTAGAATACCTTGAAGCATACGGCGATTCCCAACTAATCGTCAACCAGATACGGGGCTCATATAAGGTCCGCCACCAAGACATGATCCCTTATCACCAAATAGCGATTAACATCATCTTGTCATTCGAGGGGTTCTCCATCGAACATGTCCCCAGACTCCGAAATATCGAAGCTGATGCCTTAGCTGGTCTTGCCGCTTCCCTAGCAGTTCTGAACTATGATCGCCAATCAGTGGATATGATAGGCCACGAACTGGTCTATCCCAAGAACAATGTGTAATTCGTGGCGAGTTATTCCGCACAGACGATCGATGATGCCCCAGATTGGAGACAACCATTCATCAACTTCATCGTCTACGACATCCTGCCCGAGAACCCAAAGAAAGTCACCTCTATCAGACGATGTTCTCTCAGATTCTTCTACGATACAGAGACGAAAATGCTGTATCGCCGCTCCTACGACGGATTACTGCTTCAGTGTCTGTCAAATGCAGAAGCCAAAGAAGCCGTACGAGAAGCTCATGACGGTGTCTGCGGGGCCCACCAACCTGGCCCAAAACTGTAAGACCGCCTTCGCTAAATGGGATACTATTGGTCCACGATGGTGGCAGATGTGATAGATTATGCTAGAAAATGCAAAGCCTGCCCAGTCCACGCAGACTTCATTCACAACCATCCGAGTTTCTACATCCGACAGTGGCGTCCTGGCCATTCGAAGCATGGGGAATGGATATCATTGGTCCGATCACCCCACCTTCCTCCCGAGGACATCGCTTCATACTTGCGATCACTGATTACTTCTCCAAATGGGCGAAAGTTGTCCCACTCGCAGAAGTTAAGACTTCAAACGTGATCAGCTTCACGTCATCTATCGCTTTGGACTGCCCCGAAGGATCATCCATGATAATGGTCCGCAGTTTACAAGCCATGCATTCTATCGGTTTTGCGATAAGCACCGTATTCAGAATGTCGCTTCGATACCGTACAACCCGGCAGCGAACGGGTTGGCAGAGGCATTCAACAAAACAATCATCAAACTCCTCAAGAAGTTTGTCTCCTCCAACAAACGCGACTGGAACAAGAAGCTCGGTGAATGCTTATGGGCTTATCGTACCACAGTTCGAACAGCCACCGGGAATACACCATTCTTCCTGGTGTACTGGAGTGAAGCAGTCCTCCCATTGGAGACTCAGATTCCCTCACTACGCGTCACCCTCACACATCAATTAACGATAGACGAAGACCACCATCGCCGGCTACAGGAATTGGAGGCACTAGATGAAAAGCGCCTCTTGGCTCAGCAACGAATTGAGCTATACCAAGCACGCATCTCCGGAGCCTTCAACAAGAAGGTCAAAATCAGAACATTTCAGGTGGGCGATCTCGTTCTGGCAGTCCGGAGGCCGATGGTCATGACTCACAAGACCGTCGACAAATTCCAGCCAAAGTGGGAAGGCCCATTTATCATCGAGACAGTATTCTCCAACGGTGCTTACCGCCTCGCAAAACAAAACAGAGACTTGCTCATGTTGCCTGTCAACGGCAAGTTCCTGAAGAAATATTATGTCTAAACGACATTCTCTCCAGATCATCGAGTCATGTACCCGCTGGTACCGCTGAACTCACATCCACAACATTTCAGATTATCGAGTCATGTACCCGCTGGTGCCGCTGAACTCACACTTTCTCAACATTCTAAATTACTGAGTTATGTACCCGCTGGTGCCTCTGAACTCACATTCTGGTCACTCTTTCAGATAGTAAGTCACGTATGATTATACCTCTGGACTTCCTTCCTAGAAGAGATCCTCCCTCATGATCCACTACCGGCACTTCCAGTGCACAAAAAGGGTAATCGATCCACAAATTTCCGAAACGGCCATGTCCTCATTACCTCTGAGTCGTTTTCACTTCCACCAAAAACAAACTGCCCCCTCGCATAGAACTTCCACGTTCTCCTACCTCTGAGTCATTCTATGTACCCCCTCTTCATTGAGCTCACTCCTGCCGTGTCCTCATTACCACTGAGTGGGAAGGCTCCGTCGAAGAAACCTTCATGCTTTCCATGTCCACATTACCTCTGAGCAAGTATGTCGGTTCCCTTTCAACCTATTATCTGTACCCACAATCGGAGTACGACAAGGATAATAGGTCCACAAATGTCCTCTGTTTACCACAAATGTCCTCTGTTGACCACAAATGTCCTCTGTTGACCACAAATGTCCTCTGTTGACCATAAATGTCCTCTGTTGACCATAAACGTCCTCTGTTGACCACAAATGTCCTCTGTTGACCACGAATATCTTCCGTGAAGTCTCCCCTGCCATGTCCTCATTACCTCTGAGCAGGAAGATTTCACGGTAAAACCCTCATGCTTGCCATGTCCTCATAACCTCTGAGCAGATATGTTGGTTTCCTTTCATCCCATTATCCGTATCCTGAACCAGGGTACGCCATGGATAATAGGTCCACAAATATTCCTTGCTAAGCTTCTTAGCATAAATCCACCATCTCACCATACCCCGGGAGCCCAACTGCTCTACGGCATTCTTTTTTCCCAATACCGAGAGCACCCATGACCACTTTGCCCTGGCTGTTCCGGACATCCTGACCAAACTTGTTATCCGTACCTAAAACCAAGGTGCACCTAGGGTAACAGGTCCATAAATAATCCCCCAACAAGTCCAGTTCCACGAACACCGCAAGTACAAGAAACAGAAGATGAGTTAAAACATGCTCATTCATTCAAAATTCAAAGTGCTACATCATTTAGGATCACATCCTTTACAAAATCAAAACAAAAAGACGAAAAAGAAAACAACAGCAAAAGAAAAACAGAAAGCTGATCACTGCTCCGGGGCACATAACGCCCTGAGACGGTCCGTCAGCAAGGCAACCGACCGCTCAAACCTCTGGGTAGCTCGACGCTCCGCCTCTTGGGTCAGCACCACCTCGTCCTCCAGTTGAGCATGGGCTTGCCAGTTATCCTCGAATCTCTTAAAGGCCCGCTCCAGGTTGACAGAAGATCAGGAAACTCTCTCGACCTCCCGAGCAATCGACACATGTTCTGCATGAGCAGCCTCCAGCTCTGACTCTAAGAAGGTCAACTCCCTCTGGAGTGCGAGAATCCGCTCCTTCGTATCAGCGATTCCACGAGAAGCAGACTCTTTCCGAGCCCGACAAGCCTGACTTCGACGACCCAGCCTATCATACGAAGCGGAGAACTTGTCAAGGTCCCCCTGCATAACTGACCCGGCAGTATCTCGAGCGAGCTTGATCCTATCCCGAGCAGCAATGAGGAAGCCGGTGTCAACGGGAGTGTAGCCGGCAACGCTGAAGAAGACGCAACAGAATCTGTCGCTCCTGCCATAAGAGAAACAAACTCCGTACGGAAGGACGTATGAACAGCGGCCAACTCCTCTTCAGCGGCCCGCAGAACTTGAATGCTCGGCAGGGTCGAGAGGTCAATCTCCGGAGCCATATGATCAGCAGAGGATGAGGTGGAGACCATCGCCAGCTCCATTCCCATCTGCCCGGGGCTGGCGGGAGGCCCCTCGACATGAGACGGCAAAGGAGAGAAAATGCTCCTTTCTTCCAGATCACGGCAGGCCGAGCCTTCCCCAAGAACATCCGCGGTAGAAAGTAAAGGGTCAGGACCTATAGGGCCAAGGCAACCATGAATCGATTTGACCCGGAGGATATGTTGATAGAGCAAATAAGCCCCCTCACTAGTCAATATTTGGCTTATCTTACCAGGGGAGGAGTGTGGAGGCTGAGGTTCGCCTACAGCCACCGCAGCCTCTTCACCAGCCGTCTTCGAGTCAGGTATAATAGACTCCTCCGCCCCTACACCCTCGGGAGGGGATGCAACGAGATCGGCATCGCCTTGCTGAAGTTCAGCGATCTCGAAGACGGGCCCGAGGAAACCTTCGTCACCCCGGACCGAGGCCTCAGCAACCTGGGAGCTTCCAGCCGCCGCTGAGAGAGCCCCCGCAGAAAAGACCGCGGCACACATTTCGCTAATCAAAGCAGCAAGGGCCGGATCAACTCCAGGGGCAGTAGACGGTTCAGGAGAGCCTAGTTTGTCAGACGCCTACAAAAAAAATGGTCAGGTCATATCTCCGAGAGAAAAGAAAGCCACAACAAGGAGATAGCTCCAAAATAGGCTTACCTCCGGGACATCGTCATCATCCTCACCCCTCTCCGTAATAAGTAGCCTACGAGGTCCGACCGCCGCTCTCTTCACAGAAAAGGCTACTCCTCCGCCAGTAGACTCACGCCTGCCTCGCTTATGCGAGGGACCAGGCACGACAGGCGATAGTTCTACCCGCACCACCTCCGATACAGGTGGCAACTGATCTACCGCCTCATCTAATACGACCGACGGTTGATCCGTCATCATCTCATCTACCATGATGGGCGGTTTACCCGCCTATGCTTCGCCACCAGAAGAGAGAGAGTGCTCGTCGTCCAGTTCATTGTCTTCCTCAATTGTGTCAAAGGACTCGGAATCGGGCGTAGGAACTATATTCGCCCCTTTCTTCTTTGCCCTCGACACCGTAGCCTTCTCCGCCAGACGAGTGCCCACGATGAAGCTAGTACTCGGGTCAAAATCGAGAAGAGGCTGATTTGCCGTAACATGATATAATGCCGCCATATGCAAGATTTCCCCTATCACGTTTGCCGTAGGAACCGAGAAGCTAGTTCGAGTATGACAAGTGTCATAATAGCTCCATGCTCTAATACCATCAAGAATGCTACCCTCAAATCCCAGGCAGGAACTAGGACGCCCAAGGAATAGTTGGCTGTACCCGAACTGGCGGGCAAACCTACTGGGCAAGTAGGGTTCCAGGTACACAGTATTGCGATTGCGATAAACTAAATGCGCTGGGCGAATGTTGCGCAACCAGAAATGCATCTTCTCAGGTAAGAAATGAGGAGATCCAACGCCATCAACATGGACATTCCTCACTTCCTGGTCGGTAAAACGGGGAATGGACAAGAAGAAATCATATCCGTCCGCCCTCGCCAGCATCCTCCGACACACCAGTATGGTACTATATTCCCAAGGCTGATGACGGTGTCTGAAAAAAAAAGCGTCATCGTCCGTAACACCGTCTCCCGTCCCAGGCCTCATCAAAGATTGATAATGCAATAGCAAGCATCCCAACAAGTAATGATAAGGCAGCACTATATGTTCAAAGTCCATCGCTACGTCACGAGCGATGACCTTGGACGAGAAGGCGCAGAGACCATGCTGAATGCTGCACACCATAGCGGGAAGAAGAGCCAGCCTGACCCCGAAGGCCAACTTCACGGTAGGAAGAATGAAGTGACGGCTGATCCTCTCAATAGCACCTATCCCTTCTGAGACCACACAATTGCGCAGCCATACCATTAAAAACCCTGCCAAGAGTGCCTTCTCTGACAGCCGCCGAGTACTATAATAAAAATAGCTGAAGGAGTCAATCTGGCTCCCAAATTTGTCACCCTTAGACTTCGACCTCCTAGCAGTCGACACCAAGTCTTCGACTTCCCTAGGGGTTTGACGATCTCGGGAAGTAACTCGGCCAGCAGCACTGAATTTGAAGAGATATGAGACCCAAGAGTTGGTATGGGGAGCGTCCCCTTCCGAGCTATCATTTTTCTGGATAGCCGTTAGGTGACAAGTGCTATGATGACACAACAGTTCTTGATACACAGTGACAAAGCCTGGGAATCGTCGATTCAAATCCTGGAACTCCTCATTCGTCGGAGTGTCTCGAAGGGTTCGTCTCCCCAGGGGAGCTTGGAGACAGCATACATCTCATGAAGAGCGAGCCCCAACTCGCCTACAGGTGTGAAGAAAGTTCCTGTCCAATGATTATACATCTCCAGAAGGGCCATAAATAACGGCTTATTAACGGGCAATCCGTGGCTGGTACCCCGGATAGCATCATAAAGATTGACTTCTCGCAAAAATTCCCCGTACTTCCGCAGAACCTACGAGGTCAGGTTAGCCCACGGGGGAATGGGGTGTAACCAGCTCGGCAGCACCAATCTGCCAACAGGATAGGATCCTTTGCGAGCAAGCTGACTCAGAAAGATATCAGCCTGAGAGAATGAGAAGTTAGGACCGGGTGTGTTGATAAAGGTACCCGGAGCTAACCCCGTCACAGATCGACTGGCCGGATCCTTGACCGCGCGCACTGACCCAGTAGTTTTGTTGTAACGGATGTTACCAACAAACATCCTCGGTCTGGTTGGAGTGAGGGGGTCTGGCATCTGCCTGTCCAAAACGATCATGTTGAACCACGCAAAAGGGAAATAACGCTTCATAATGGGGATGTGAATCGGCATCCCGTCCAGATCAAAGTCCCAACTCTCAGAAACATCCAGCACTCGTGAGTTTTCTATGATCAACGCATCCCCAAAGAGGAAGACCGGTCTCAGATGCTTCCCATTAGGCTTCCCGAAACTTATCATGTCACTAAGAAATTAGAAAGATTGGACCCTGATAGCATTTAGTCGCTCCAAAGGTTCATTAACAAGGAGCTGCTCGGACACTTGACGAACTAAATTATCCCGTCGCACATCCATGGCAAACTGATTCAAGCCAACCAGAAGTTCTCCTGCAGGATTTACTGGCAGATTTACTGAAGAAAGACAAAAGGAAACAAGTCAAAAAGATAGCTGAAACGCAAACTACTTGATGCTTATACGGCTTAAGCATAGCCTCATGCGGCTCAGTTTGAAAGAGCACATACGGTTCAGTTCGAATGAGCTTATGCGGTTCGGCTCGAAATGGGCTTATGCGGTTCAGTGTGGATGAGCTTATGCGGTTTGGTTCGAAAGGAGCATATGCGGATGAGCCTATACGGTCCAATTCGAATAAGCTTATATGGTTCGGCTCGAAATAGGCTTATGCGGTCCAGTACGGATGAGCTTATGCGGTCTAGTTCAAATGATCTTATACGGACCAGTTCGAAATAGGCTTATGCGGCTCAGTTTGAAAGAGCTCATGCGGTCCAAGTCCAGATGAGCTTATGCGGCCCTGATGATGAAGTAGTTATGCGGCTGCAAACAACAACTTTCATGCGACTCAGGCCTGGGTCATATCCCATGCGGCCCGAACATGAGTCGGACATGCAACATACTTGGAAATATAGGCTTGCGCATAAGATATGCGACGTAGCCATGACAGTTCATGTTGATGGTCCTACCAGCAATAGGCGGGTGAACGTCGGGGTAAAAAATAGGCACGTCAGCCGTCGGAGGAGCCGCCACGTTCGCCGTCGCAGTCGATGAAGATGCGGCCTTCTTGCCCTTCGCTGCCGCAGAAGAGGACGCGGCCTTCTTGCCCGTAGCAGCGGTAGTCTTCTTGGAAGCCATTGCCGATCGTTGATAGGAGAAGACGAAGAGGAGGTCAGCAACAAGGAGCTCGAGCAAAGAGAGAAGGTAAAGAAACCCTCAAAGAATAAAATTACTCCTATTTATAGGCAAAGGAGGCTCGAAAATCAATAAATGCCTCGATTCGCACGCCGCCTAAAAGAATAAAAGGCAAAACGCTTCGGTCAAAGCGAAACTGACTCTTGGGATCCTCCCCCAAAAGGCGGCGTTAATTCAAAAAATGAATCAAGGGCATTTAATGCAGAAGATTTGCACACGTGGTTGGGACACGTGGCAAAAAAGTCTATGCGGCCTAACGGCTCATGCGGCCAGATAAAACCATGCGGTCAACAAAGGCCATGCTTCTTATTCAAAGTATTTCAATTTTGCAAATTGAAAACTTTGAAGGGGGTCATGTAGAAGCATAGAAAATATCAGAATAATGCTCTATGCGGCTCGGAACAGGAGAACCCCATGTGGCTCATACAGGAGCAGTCCCGTGCAGTTCAGAGAGACTCTCAGTCTCATGCGGCTCGGGGCAGGAGAGTCCATGCGGCTTACATAGGGGCAGTCCCGTGCGGTTCAAAGAGTCCCCCAGCCGCAAGCGACTCAGAAGTACATATGGCTCACATGTGACCAACAGAGATATGCGGCTCGATCAACGCCACGTGTCCCTATGGGATCCCCTCACACAGCTGGCCATCGAGTAATAGCCTTATTCAATGCTCTGCCATGATTTGACAGCTGACGGCTCTGACATGAAGTGTCATGATGGTCCTGTCATAATGACAGACTCTTCGGGAACAGAAGAAAATCTCTGATACGATCCAAGATTGCCACGTGGCTACTCCCATGCGGCTCCATTGAAGAACAGTTTCATGCGGCTAGCAAGAATCATTTTTCTGCGGCTCACCAAGAAGCCATCCCATGCGGCTCGCAAGTGCTATACCTATGCGGCTCACTGAGATGCTGTCTCATACGGTTCATGGATATCATGCGGCTCTGGCAGAGTCCACCATTAAGACACGTGGCAGAGATTCAATTGCCCCCACGACTTGACAGCTGGTAGCAGGGATGATTATGGGATGAAGATCAATCAGAGATTTACCAGATCCTAATGACCATATTTAACATTATCCTCATAATTAATAAGATCAGGTCATATCATTTATGGTCAAGCCAATAGGACACGTGGTGAGAGGTCCAAGCTTGACACAACCAATCATGAAGATTTAAAACAATCAGTATTAATCATTCACAGGATTCGATAATATCCCTATTTATGGCCCAGATCCTTCACGCTTAAAACTAATGGTCCAGATTGATTAAGCATCAGGCCGCCGCCACTTTGAGAATGGATAATCATCCAAACCCTAATGATGTCTCCACTATTATAAATAGCAAGGTGCCATTCCTTTGTAAAATATATACGGTCAGAGAGAGATACGCCCATACAGAGAGACTCCTCCAATAATCAGAGAGAAAAAAATACACAGAGAGAGAGAGAAGCCAGAAGAGTAATAGAGGGAGAGCAAGGAGAGCATTTCTTCATCAACGCCAACCACAGGAGCCAAGGCTGCATACCGATCGTCCAAGGAGTAAGGCAGGACTGCCGTCGCCTTCCCGAGCCTCTATCGTCACCCCCCCAGAATCTAAAATAAATAATTGTACTTAGATTGCTGTACCTAGGTTTTCGTCTCTAGGCTTTCTTTGTACGAGCGAGTTTGTAACGTAAAGTAAAAGTCCGGCCCTCCGATAATTGTTCTATTCTTTTATATTTTATGGCAAACACTCGTGTCCTGTGTCGTGAGAAACAGACCCCGTGATGCAGGACACCGGGACAGTACATAGACAGCGTGTTCGTGTCCCTCGTATGGACACGACACGACACAAAATACCCAAGTGTCCACACAAAAATCACAGAGCAACCCTAGATCTATAATCCTATTCAAACAGATTTTTAAAACAACAAAATAAATTCCTTAGAGGCATTTCTACAAACACTTAGGTATCCTATTGGATACGTGTCCGATACGGACACGAAATGGGTCCACCAAGACACACTAATTCCTACTGTTAGGGGACTCCTAGAGCTGTCCAAATATGCAAGAAAACTGGAATTTCATGGAGAGAATGAGAAGTTACCTATTAGTATTCTTTTCCAAAGAAAGCTTCAAAATGGGGGATCCTTCTTGCTAATCCCAAAGCTCCAAATTGTCCCAAATTTGAGAATGACCTCCATGAACAGAAAGTATACCTAAATTAGAACCTATTGCAATTTGTTTGAGGGAAAAAGGAGATCAAATGGAATTTCTATGAATTTCTAAAGTTGGGAAAATACCTCCGCCTTAAGCTTGTTCTTTCCTAAAGAGGCTAGCCCTAAATGGAAGAGAGTATAAATAGGGGTGGGGTTCCTAATGTGGCTGGCCATAGTGGGTTAGGATGAGGGTTTAGTGATGGGCTATGGGCTTGGGCCTCTATGGGCTTTAGGGCTAGTTATTGATTTAAGTTTTAATCACAAGTCATGGCTTATGACTTGAATCTAACTTAAGTCAAATAACCTACCATGGGTCAACTCTAGTCTAACTAGGATTACATGACCTAACCAAGTCCAAACACAACTAGGATTAGCTTCTAGGTTAGCCTACCAAGGTCATTGCTAGTCAAAGTCAACCTAGTCAACCCTCATTCAAACAATTCCAAAATAAATTCTAAAAATTCCCATAAATTCAAATAAATTATAATAAATCCAAATAACCCTAAAAATATCAAAAATACCCTAATCACATGGCTAGGCTCTAGGGTAGGCAGTATCTACCATTCACTAGCACAACACCAAAATCATAAGTCATAAATTTAAATAGTTTAAAAATTAATAAAAAATCACTAAAAATTTTAATATGAAATAAATATCATTAATTAATAATTATAATTACAAAATTTCAAATTACCCTCTTCTGGAAAACTGGGTGTTACAGAAAGAATGCTCGCGACCGTGGGTCGGCGAGGGCTCTCAAGGATAGAAGTCTTGAACTTGGTTCTGAAAGAGATGGTAACATTTAGATGACTGTGTGAGACGTCAGTTTGAGTCGAGTCTTGCATTGTCATTGGACAACTTGTCGACAAGGGCGAATGTTTTCCTCGAGCGATAACCCGGGGCCACGGGACCGACTCGGCCTAGAAGGAAATAGGGGTATAGCCGAGCTGGGAGTACCACTCAGGTTAGTCGGGTGCTTTCAGCGGGGATCGCTACTTGCGCTGAAAGGTATCACGTATAACAAAGCTATAAGTCCAGGTATAGCTTGTGGTGCTAGTGACCTCATATAGGTGGGTCGGCACGGGCGACAATTCGCGTGTGTGCCTTTAGATTAAGTCGAGTTGAATATGTGTACAGTTAGAAGACAATGTTTGGGCCTAAGATTTGACTTCAACATAGGCAATGTGCTTGGCATGAGATGTGGCGTCGAGTCTTAAGTGTTGGCATGTAAGTTACATAAGTAGGAATTGGGTCATTCTGAGTCTGTCAGGAATCGTCACAATACAAAGTTGGTTAAGTGACCCTCAAGTCTCGATTGAGTCAGTTGGTTATCAAATTAGCAAGGGATGCGAGGCGGCAATATGGTTAAGTCTCACTGAGTTGCGAGGCACGGCCTCAATAAGGACTTATGGCACGGTCACATGGAAATGGAGTCTTATCGCGTAGTTGCGTCTCTGATTTGTGCCGAAAGGCAAACACGACTTGATAGGTGAACATTGTTGGTGCAAGCACGGGATGGTCTAGAGACACAGAATAGGCCAAGGATTCTGTCCTAAAACTGATCCTTAGGCAAGTGTAGAAAGACAATTGATAAGAAGGGACTAAGTTTTACAAAGTAAATCAAACGTGTTGGTTTTTGTATGTATAGGCGATGAGCTCATTCCACCAGTACAGTTGAGTACTGACACCCATATAGTTTTTATGTACAAGCATAGGTAGAAGCTCGTGGCACGGAGCTCGCTTGGATGCGTCGAGGCACAGAGTTCCTTGGCGATTCAAAGTATATGGTCGCGTGGAGTCAAGACATAATGTATGGACGTCGACTTCCAAAGCATCCGCTGGCTCAAGACATGTATTAAAGAGATGAGAGAGAGCTGAGTGACGTGAAATATGAGAAGAGTGAGCTTGAGTGATTGTAATCTTTGTCTTGCGCCCCATTGTAACCTTTGTTTCAATATCAATAAAGAGCTTCTTTTGATTTACTTATATTTCGTTCTAATTTTCACTGCTATTATTTAATGTCTCTGTATGGGACTTCTATGCGACGACCCCGTCGCAGCCGCTGAAATTGGTCGTTATGGAACCCGCCTTGCACGAGCACAATCTAGGCTTGTACGGCATCACGTCTTAGCGAGGACGATCGCTCCTACGGGAGCGGGGTGTGATATATACAAGGTTTGAGAAGTAATTTCCTCGAACGGTACCAGGGCATCGAGACCGATTCGGCCTAGGAGGAAATAATGAAGTGCTTTGGTTTGGGGACAGTGGGGTCCTCTGCGGTCGAAAGCAAAGTCGCAGAAGAGCTGGTCAACGTCTTGGGCTGCAGAAGGAGCTTCTTCGAGAACTTGGTCAGGGGCAACAGTTTTGTGCACCGACGCCTTGCGAGTCCTCTTTGGGTTAGCTCGTTTCTGAGACGGGCTGGCGCTCCCTTCAGAGAGCAATTCTTCGAAGGCTTGTTGGTCGAAGCGAACCACAAGCATTTGTTACGTAGAGCCGATCTTGGATGCATCAGATTGCATCACCAGCTTCTCATCAGAAGAGAAGGACATCCCCAGCAGAGTCGCCAGCTTGTTTGCCATTAAAATCTTTGATTGTAATTTCAATTACAAACAGAACAGTATTACAATATAGGACTTCGATGTAGTCCTAGGAGTACACTTTTGTTTTTATCTGGGTCCTGTTTCGATGGAGCGAGTGGTAATGCGTTGACTCCGTTGACGATCTGACGACGGTTTTCGGTTCTCTGAAGGTCTGGGTTGCTCTGGATGTCGGATCTTACGGAGACGAAGAAAACGTTGAGTGTCTCTTCCAATCTCTGTAGGTGATAACTCTGATGCTCTGGTATGTGTCTCTCTGTATGTCTGTCCCTGTGTGATGAAGGAATGATCCTTCTATTTATAGCTTGTAGGCTGGATGCTCATGCGTGCATATGTCGGATGTGCCTGGACGTGGGAACGCCACGTGGCTGATGCTGGCGGGAGGAGGACGCATGGATGATGCACCATAATTTGTGGGTTGAATCCTCCATACTGCATTCGTGGGCTGCAAAAGAGTCGACACGTAGCAGTAGAGAGGATTCTTCGGTTGCTGAGATCTTGGGTGGTTAGTACCCCTTCATCGACTGAACTGAGTCAAAGGACGTGTGGTACATGTCCTTGGATTCAGAGATCTCGAGTTTGGTGGAGAAGGATCTAATGTGCTGCGCCTAGGATCCGACGTATGAGGAGACTTAACTCGTAATCTTTAGGAATCACGAATCAGTCTGAGCGTATGGATTTTGAGGCGCATACGGGGCTTCAGTAGCACCTGGGAGACGCATGCTGCGACTTGACCTCTGTCTTTAGGGATCAGAGGTAAGTCAGAGACGTATGGCTTTTGAGGTGCATGCAAATCTTCTGGCGCATGGCTGCAGAGGCGCATGCGAGTGGCTGGCTGGCCACGTAGCTTGTAACCGCCAGAGGAGAGTAATAATGATGCTGATGTCAGCGGAGCTTCGTTCTCTGTAAAAGCTGTTAACTGTTCAGTCCTCGGAGGACGTGCTGCCAACTCTGTCACTTTCGTATTAATTACTTGGTCGGTGACGAGCCTTCGAGTGGGCGCATCGATTTGTGCTCCACTAGGTGTATAGGTCCGTGTTCGCATGGATCTGTGCTTTGTTGGGCGCATCCATGTAGGGCGCTTGGTGCTGATAGGTGCATCTGTATGGTACATGGGATGCTGACAGGCGCATCTGCTGCGTGGAGCATCCTTATTGGCCCGTCGGTTGAGTTCTTCGGGACATTAATGGCTCTTTGACTTAGTTGAATTCGAATAGGCAAATTCATTCCTCGTAAATGTAGGTTCATTGCACTAAACTTCGAGTTGAATTCGAATAGGCAAATTCATTCCTCGTAAATGTAGGTTCATTGTACTAAACTTCGGAAAGGCTGCCACTTGGCGCATGGGTTTGATTGGCCCTGGCCTATAAATAGCAATAATTTGAGAGAGTTTTGTTGTCTCTCCCTTGACTTCTCGACGAAGATGAACTTATTTGCTCGAGTTTATTCTATTGATAAGACGCTCCCCAGAGTGAAGATGCGCCTAGTTGTCTTCGTATGCACTCGTGAAGGTGACTGTTACATCCAAAAGTCGGGATTACAGGGTCCCGATGCAGGCTGAAGGTGCCTGTTGCATCCAAAGATCGGGACGTTAGAGTTCCGTCTATGTTATGCTGGAAGAGCCGCAGATCAGAATTGCGGTGCTCTCCTCTTCCTTGGGCTTTGGAGAGCTCTTCCTCCTGCAAGAGTGGAGTTGATCGCCCGCTCTTGCTCAAAGCTGCTCCTTTAGCCGAAGTACTTGATCGGGTCGAGGCAGAGTACATATGCTGAAATGATGTGCCTGACTGCGACGCTGAAGAGATGCGCCTAATTGTGGTGCCACAACGATGCGTCTAGCTGAGACACTGAATGATGCGCCTGACTGAGATGCTGAAGAGATGCGCCTAGCTGAGACACTGAAGAGACGTGCCTAACGGATGATGCGCCTGGCATGGGGCGTATGGCAGCTTGTTGCGCCAGGTTGTAGTCTTAGGTGTAGGACCGTTGAGCACCTCTAGAGGAGGGTGAATAGAGTGTGTGTGTGTGTGCAGCGGAAAATAATCACCAATTAAAAAATAAAAGTTATAACAATGGTAGTAAATAAGAGACCGTAAATAAATATAGCAAGAGATAGAAAGATCAAACTCAGTGACACAGCGATGTATACTGGTATCCCTCTGAGAGGACTAATCCAGTCTCGAGTACTCTTGCTCGATGTTAATCCACTATGGTACAAGCTAAATGAGAGCTTGCAGTCTCTTACAACACCGTGCTTGGTGACAAGTGCATGACCAACTTCACAACACCGTGCTTGATGACGAGCGCACGACCGGCTCCACAACAAAGATAGTTGTTGTACTTGGAACGACCTCTTTACAACTCTTGGACACCAAAAGACTCTAAATCAACGTAGATATTACTGGCTTTTGGCTAAAAGAAGTATAGGTGTGATTTGAAAGTTTTAGAACGTTTGAAAACACTTGTTGAGTAGAGAAGAGAAGATGAAGAATGAATGAGTGATTTGAAATAAAAAACTCTTTTCTATTTATAGGTATTTTTTGGGACCGAACTCGGGCAGATTTTGGCAGAGTTCTGATGCAAATATTTTGCATAGAGACATTGCACGCAGATTTGGAGGCAACTGACATTTGAATTCAAAGTGACCGAACTCGGGCAGAGTTCGGACCGAACTCGGGCAGAGTTCGGACCGAACTCGGGCAGAGTTCGGACCAAACTCGGGCAGAGTTCGGACCGAACTCGGGCCGAACACGATTTTGAGTTCTGTCAAGGAAAATTTCAAACTATTTGTCAAAAACTGTTTGTAAAAAATAATTTGGAATATTTTGTAAAGATAAAATGGAAATAGGTAGGCTTTTTAGAAATTTGGACTGAGATAAACCTAAGCCAGTATTACCTAGTCGATTTTACAAATTTTAGTCCTAGACTCAATAAATATAAAATACAGAATAAATTATAAAATGACTCAAACTAAATCCCTTTGAAATTCATCTTCAGATTGATGATATCTATGCTTGATGATGCAGTACAACGCCCGTTGATATTGATTTCATATACCTTGAAATGATTAGCAGCAGTTTGTATTTTTGTGTATTGACTTAAGTGCATATCGATTATCAAAATTGGGGTGTGACCATGGAATGGGCCAACATTAGGATCTTTCTTTTTGTAGAAGTTCTCCTTTGTAAAATCTTTTTTTAGACATGTAATAGACTTTTATAAAATAAAAATCTTCTTTTGATGTCTATACTTTTGCTGTCCTTTGTTGTGCCAAGCACTTCGTTTGAGCTCCCCTGGCGCATGTTTGAGTAGTGTTAAGCGTATAGGAATTCTGGCATATAGATGCGCCTGAAATTCCATGCTTCAACACCTTGCACGAGCGCAATTTAGGCTCGTACGGCATCACGCCTTAGCGAGGACGATCGCTCCTACGGGAGCGGGGTGTGACATATACAAGGTTTGAGAAGTAATTTCCTCGAACGGTACCAGGGCATCGAGACCGATTCGGCCTAGGAGGAAATAATGAAGTGCTTTGGGAGTATGAGTAATGCGAGACATCATAGAGGCTAGCTACCTACTGTGCTGTCATCGCATTACCTTGAAGTCCCAAATGCAAATGAATAAAAAGAGTCCATATGGTTTAACAACACCAGTGGTCATGTTGTGGAGATGTATGCTAATCAATGTTTTGTGTAGGGGCGGTAAGTATTTTATTATCCTGTATTTTATGCAGGACAGCTGGATTTGGCCGATGGTAAAGTAAACATTATGTTATGCGATATCACATTGCCTTGAATGTGATTTACTCTGAATATTGCCTGTTCTATAATAATCTCATGCCTTAAAATGCTTGTCATTAATAAAATGTTGGTTTAGCTGAGTGGGTCAACGGGGCTCGCCAGCGCATTGTTATAATGTGCTGACCCCTCCTCCACAGGTACGGAGAAGGCTCGGGCGCACGACTGAATTAAGGCTCTCTGAATTGCTACTACTTTCAAGTTGTTTTTCCTAAAAGACGCACAAAGTATTACGGAGTTTTCAAAGATTGCTGATTATATTTCAAAGTATTAAAGGGGCATGATGTATAGAACGAAAAGTTATTTCATAGCGGCCTATCAGTTGTACTTCTTTTCATGAATCAATGTAGTCAAACAGGCATTTCAAATAGTATCCAAAATAGTTATATTATGACTAAAATTATCAATAAAATGAGTATTATTTCTTCCTATTCCGCATACTCATTATTTCCGCAATTGTGGCTTATTTTCAATTGTTTCAAAATAACACAAATGTGTACGTTCTTGCCTTGTACAAGTGCAACTCCAGACTTGTACGACATCATGCCTTAGCGAAGACGATCGATTCGGCGTGAATCAAAGCAAAGCGAGTGATTCTTCGAATCGGGACGTGACACACAGTGTGTGATGTTCTACTCGAGGACGCATGTGTATAGGTGAGCTTCAAGTTCAGACACGAAGGTGGGCTGGTTTAGGAGTTCGAATCTCAGGAGGACGCACCGTCTACTTGGTTAGGCCAGCCAAGGATGAAGAAGCTCGTCGGAACGTTAACACTTTTCGGTAGAAGACAGAAGTCGGAGACAGGCAGCCGAGACTTGCGATGAGGTTGATCGTCAGGGACTTCGATCTTGATCGTGTTATTGATATCGACAAGATCCCAGTAGTGCAAGAGGTGCTACGCATGGCAGCTAGCGTCGACGTGACGATCGAGGAGCTGGAGACAAAGGAAGATGCAAAGCAGCTCGGGGGATCGAAGATCAGTGGCATGGGGGAGCTTGAACTCTTTCGCATGACGACAGGCATGGAGTCCAGTTGAGGACCCATGGGGTCAACACCCTATCATCAGACTGGGGGGAAGATTGTTGGAGTCCAGTCTAGATTTGGTAATAGCATATTATGGAGTCCAAATCTGATTAAATATTTGATTTAACTTGATTTGGATGTCCATAATTAGTGCTGGACTATTTTAGATATGTTAGGATTCTGATTTGAGGGTTTCCTATTTAAGAGATCCTATTATAAACTAAAATAGGATGTTGATGGGCTATTTTAGGTGTAGTAGGATTCTTATTTGAGGGCCTCCTATTTAAGAAATCCTATTATGACCTAAAATAGGTTTTTCTCATCCTATATATATGGGGTGAGGGTGGAGGCACAAAGCACAGCATAAAAGTGGAGATTCGAGGTGCTCTTCCATAGAAAATCTAAGAGAAAGTTTTGCACTTTGCTCTTAGGACTTCGCCATCCAAGACAGAAGGAACAATATATCTAATCGAGGGGTCGTCAACTTCGATTAGGGAGATTGCTACGGGTTGGTGAGCGATTTCAATTGTAATCTATTTTTTTCTTGAGTGTGGTGAGAAGGTTGAACCTATTAGGACAAAGGGTTCAACATTAGTTTTTGTCAATCTTTTAATTTTATCTGAGTTATAGAGATTGAGATTTGTCCAGGTGACGTATTCACCGCCATATACTTGTCTTTATCCGTGTTTGGTGTCCGTTAGACGGGGGTTGGTTATTTCAGGTGGGTTGGCCTAAGTTTTCGCTGCGGCAACGTCTCAGACACGGTATCGAAGCGCAAGAGGGTGCATCCGATTCCCAATAATATGGAGGTAAGGATATTGTGAAGTGCATTGTCTAAAACTAGATAACCAACTTCACAATTTTTTTGCCATGTCATGCTATGTCAAATTCATAATTTTTTTGACATTTACATTAGAGAAAGATTTTTTTTAAAAATTCTAAACTCACACTTGCATTGGAGGTGTTCTGACTCTCAATTCCGCTAATCTGGAATTTATATTTCCTTTCCCTTTTAGATTAAGCGCATAACCCTCAAGTAAGGCAGTATGAATCCCTTATTGTCCAGGGTGTTGACTTCTAATAACGATATTGTCTGGTCGTCGGTAGTTTGCTTGACACCTGAGTATTGGAAAATGCTCAGCAAATACCCTCAATGATCGGAACCCGCTCAATTGACTTCCTTAAAATTCCAAAAAGCCAAACTCTTGATTTCAGCCACTCAAGATCTATGACGTAGCACGTGTGGGTAAAGATTAATAAAAAAACCCTTATTTATTAATATTATTATAATAATATAAAAATAATTTTGTCAACCCCATTTCCTGTATTTCGTATTTGTACTCGTAATTTGATTTTGGCACGTATTTTATTTTCTCGACTTGTGGACTCGGTTTTCTCGTAAATGGGTTTTAGACCATGGCTTGGTTTTATTTTGTGGAGTGGTTGGTTTGGTTTGGTTTGGTTCATCATGAGTGGAACACCTTAGCCTATTCTCCACCTCCATTCCATCACAACCACCCTCATTAAAACCCACCAACTTTTTCTCTCTCCTCCATAACTCCATTAATTTCACAACTTCTTCCTTCTTCACACACAACACCACACCATAGGCAAGTGCACCTTGCTATCAAATAAGCACCACTTTTATTTGTCCATTAACTAGATTAGGCCATGGGGAACAACTTTAGAACTTGACATTTTGTGATTTGGAGCTTTCATTCTTCTAGATCTAAATTTTAACCATTTTCGAAAATCCTTAGTTTTGATCTATCAAACTTCGATTTTTGCATGTTTTGATGCTTCTATGTTGAAGAGAATTCGATTTTACTCAAGTTAGAACTTTGAAAATCTAGATTTGGTTTTGATTTGGCTAAGTTATGAAGATTTGAAGTTTTGGTGTTCTTGAGGAGTTCATCTCAGCCTTGGTGAAGGCTCTCGGCCAGTGCTCTTTAGCACTTGACCGTTTGCGCACCCCGGCCTGTGCTCTTTAGCGCATGGCCGATTGCGCATAGGCTCAGCCAGTGCTTTGCGCTGCGCTGGATTGCGCTGGCGCAAGCTAGCCATGCGCGAGCTAGCCATGCGCAAGCCAGCCATGCGCAAAGTAACCCCTGCGCACTCGACCATTGCACAGTCCAAACTCTGCGCAGTCTACCCTTGCGCAATCCTCCCTTACGCAATCCAATTGATGTGCAAGGCATCCCCTGTGCCCCTTTAACCCTGTGCCCCTTGACCCCCCTGCGCAGTCTACCCTTGCGCAAGGTAACCCTTGCGCAAGGCAACTCTTGCGCAGCTCTTCCATGCGCATTACATACCCTGCGCAGCCCAACCCTGACCCCCCTTGCACAACCTACTTGTCTATGATGAAAATGTTTATTTCTTAAGCTTGGCTCTTCTATAGTCCTATAATATTGGTATTTATTTAGATATTTTACGCCCATTTTATATCCTTACGCCTTTTGTCATGAACTAATTTTACTTAATATGTTTGGAATGACTATTGTACATGGCTTGGTATGGCAAGGAACTAGCATAACACGATAGTGACCCGTAGTGGTGCACCTGACATGACCAACCTGACTGATAGAGGCCCGTCGTGGTGCGCTCCTGACAAGTACCCTGACATGAATTATCTTGATAACTTGATAGTGGCCCGTGGCGGCGCACTCCTGACTTGACTTGTAACTTGTAACTTGACTCGTATAATCAACTTGACACCGTGGGTGCTCTGCTTGCTTGCTTGTGCAATCCACTTGTCTTATCTTGCATCATGTCTAGGACGTGACTTCCTGGGTACCACGGCCAGGGACTCGCGCTAAATTAGATTAGGCTAATTATTAGATCAAACTAGAACATGGAGAATTCCCAGTCACAGGCAATCTCGTTATCTGGGT
>JANAVB010041758.1:0-66808 GCA_029216955.1 Iris pallida | reverse complement strand
AATCTCTTGCAGAATAGTAACCATGCCATCTTCGACGATAAGTCTGGGATGGAGGAAGCTAGGAAACGAGTGATGGACTCTCGTGGGAGCGACTGCAATCTTTAAAGCAGCAAATGACTAACTTGATGACTCCGCCAGCAGAATGAGAAAGACTTTTTGTATCTTCAATTTTTGTAACATATAATGTTGTAATGTCTTTCAATTTTTGATCAATAAAAAGACATTTCTTTTGTGGCTCTTGCATGATATATTTCTTGATTTTTTTAGAAAATAATATATTCATTATATCTGCTCAGAGGTAATGTGGACATGGCAGAATATAATATATTGAATATTATTATTTCAGTAGACAACTTAATCAAAGATGACAAGTTGCTGATATGAGTGATTCGTCAAAATGTGTGAACAAAATGAATCGTCAGGATGAACGGATGGACCGTCAAATGAATAGAATGAACGGATGAACCGTCAGGTGAATGTAATGAACGGTGAACCTTCGAATAAATGAACGGCGAACCGTCGGATGGATGGAACGAACAGGTGAACCGTCGGATGGATGAAATGAACGGGTGAACCGTCGGATGAATATGATGAACGGGTGAACCGTCGGATGGATGAAATGAATGGGTAAACCGTCAGATGAATATGATGAACGGATGAACCGTCAAATGGATGAAATAAACGGGTGAACCGTCAGATGAATATGATGAACGGATGAACCGTCAGATGGATGGAATGAACGGATGAACCGTCAGATGATGTGTCGCTTCATTGTCTTACGAATCTCTATCTATAAATAGAACAAAAAATCAGATAGACTGATCACTTTCACTTTTCAACATAAAGATGTCGTCTGGAGATGCATCCAAGAAGTCTGAGATCGCCTCAAAGGTTGAAGCGGCTACTGAAGAACGTCCAGTCGAGCCGGCCCAGCCAAAGCAGACAGAGGCAGGCAAAGGTTCATCTGCATCCAAGCCGCCAAAGGATATCTTGGACTTCCTTCTTGAACCAAGAAAGACAGAGGAAGAAGAGGCCATGAGGATAGCTGCTTGCAAGTTCCTGGTGGGTTCGAGCAAGGATGTTCTCAACTCTTTTGCCGATCATATTTTTGAGAAGGACGGTAGTGGTCCTCGTCCCAATTTTGAGAAGGATGATAGTGACCTTCCTTGATATTATGTACTATCATTCATGATAAAATAAAATAAAATTTTATTTATGAACTTGTCTGATGATTACAAGCAATGTCTTTTATATTTATACATAATACTTTTTGAGGAACTTGCCATTGATAGGCATCATTGCAACTCGACCGTCTAGCTCTGTGAGTTGATAGGCTCCATTTGAGAAGACTTTGCTCACGATATATGGACCTTCCCACTTTGCATCGAACTTGCCCTTGCTCATGTGAGTCATAGTCATAGGACGTCTGACGGTTAGGACGAGTTCTCCTTTCTGAAAGGCTCTGATTTTAACTTTGCGGTTGAAAGTCTTCGAGATGCGGGCTTGATATAACTCAATATGCTGTTGAGCTAATAGCCGCTTCTCGTCGAGTACTTCTAATTCTTGAAGTCGAAGAAGGTCGTTATTCTCTGTAGTGAGTTCTTTGGCGATGGCAATCCTTAAAGATGGAATTTGAAGCTCCAGGGGTAGAACTGCTTCACAGTCGTATACCAAAGAGAAGGGTGTACAGCCTGTAGGGTTGCGGACCGTAGTACGGTAGGCCCAAAGACATTCTCCAAGCTTTTCACTCCAGTTTCGTTTGTTAGTAGATACGAACTTTTTGAGGAGCTTGATGATAGTCTTGTTGAAAGCTTCAGCTAAGCCATTAGCAGCAGGATTGTAAGCTGTCGTAGCGACATTGTCAATCCGATGATCATCGCAGAACCTTGTAAACTTTTGGCTGATGAACTGAGGTCCGGTGTCATGAATGATCCTTCGAGGTACACCAAATCTATAGATGACATGATTTGACGAAGTTGATGACACTGCTGGTCTTGACTTCAGCCAATGGTATAGCTTCGGCCCATTTGGAGAAGTAGTCGGTTATTGCCAGTATGAACCGATGTCCTCTAGAAGAAGGAGGATTAATGGGACCTATAATATCCATGCCCCAAGCTTCAAAAGGCCAGAAAGCAGCATTCGGATGAAGAAATTCTGATGGTTGATGAATAAAATCTGTGTGGATTTGACAAGCTCGACATTTCCTCGCATATTCGATGGCATCGGATACCATAGAGGGCCAGTAGTAACCCATGCGTCGGATGCGATCCTGTAGCTTAGGACCAGGTTAATGTACTCCGCAGACACCGTCGTGAGCTTTACGCAATACTTGCTTCGCTTCATCACCAGCAAGACAGCGCAAGAGTAGACCATCATAAGTCCGTCGATAGAGAGTTTTGGTGGTCTGATTGTAGTAGAATCGCGAGATCGTCAACGAATACTCGTAGCTTCCTTGGGATCTTCAGAAAGTATGTCATGAACTACGAAGTCGATGAAGGGAGCTCTCCAATCTTCACCGATAACATTGGCTTCATAAGATTACTGAACTCAATATTACGATTATTTTCGATGCAGAACAATTTCCGATTAGAGATAACCACCACCTGCTGTCTTTTGATAGGGATGGCTAAGACTGCTGCAAGATTGGCCAAAGCGTCGGCTTCAGTATTGCAAGCTCGTCGAACATATTCGATGAAGAAGGCTTTGAATGATGTAGCCATATTGATTGCCGCTTCATAGTAAGGTACTAGATCTTGATGGCAAACTTTATAGGTTCCTCTAACCTGGTTAACAACCAGCTTGGAGTCACCATAAACTTCAAGATATTCAACATCCAGTTATTTAGCTAACTGAAGACCGATGAGTGGAGCATTGTATTCTGCTACGTTGTTGGAGCAAGGCTCATCTAAGGAATAGGCTCTTTGAATAGCTGACCCATCTAGAGAAACAAGGACAACTCCAACTCCTGTGACAATGGCACCATTGGGTCCAATCCTGGATGCACCGTCAAAGAATAGACGCCAATTAGGAAATTCTTCGGAGACCATATTTGATTCCAATGTCTCGTCCGAAATTTCATCATAAAGTTTGGATGTCTCTGGAACAGGATGAGCTGCTAAGAAATCTGCCAGTGCTTGACCTTTGACAGACTTTTGAGGAACATATACCATGTCATATTGGACTAGCAGAATGGCCCATGTAGCTAGCCGGGAATTGAGTGTGCTAGGCTTCTTCATCAGTACCCGAAGAGGATTAACTCGGGATATGACATAAATAGTTTGGCCAATGATGTAATGCCGCATCTTTTGAACAGCAAACATAAGAGCTAGGCATTCTTTTTCGACCGGACTATAACGGTGTTCGGCACCAATCATAGTACGACTGAGGTAGTAGATAGCATGTTCATGACCTTCTTTGTTATTTTGGGGAAGTAAAGCACCCAATAAATGATCCATAGCATGGTATGCCTGAGATCGGTGGCACCAAGACTGGTGGGTTCATGAGATTGCTTTATGTCGTCGAATGCTCGTTGACATTCTTCGGTCCAGATGAAAGATACACCCTTCTTCATTAGTTGAGTAAATGGTCTGCAGCGTCCAGACAGATTCGAAATAAATCTCCTGATGTACGCAAGTCGACCTTGGAATCCTCGTAGCTCTTTTAGGTTGCGTGGAGGACATCTCTTGAATGGCTTTGATCTTCTCGGGATCCATGTGTATACCTTTAGAGGTAATGACGAAGCCGAAAAATTTGCCACTAGAGACACCCAAGAATGACTTGGTGGGATTCATTTTGAGTTGATGTTGGCGTATGAGGTTGAAGATAGTTCTCAAGTCTTGAATGTGATCTTCCTTTGACGACTTTTGACAGCAATATCGTCGACGTAGCATTCGACAGTCTTGCACAGATGATCTCGAAAGATGGTACTCATGGCTCTTTGGTAAGTTGCACCAGCGTTCTTGAGACCAATTGGCATTAAAATATAGCTGTAGACTCCGCGAGGAGTACGGAAAGAAGTATATTTTCATCTTCAGGATTCATCCGAATCTGATTGTATCCGGAGAATCCATCCATAAAAGATATTCGCTCGAACCTACAGGTGTTGTCAATTATGACGTCCGTGATAGGGAGAGGAAATTTATTTTTGGACAGGCTTTATTAAGATCCCGAAAGTCGATGCAGACTTAAATTTTGCCGGTTTTCTTCAGGACTGGAACTACGTTGGCCACCCAATCTGGGTGCTGCTCTTCTCGGATAAAGCTACAAGCAATGAGCTTCTTGACTTCATCGTCGATTGTGTCCATCATTTCTGGCTTGAAGCACCGTTGTTGCTGTTTGACCAGTTTTGCATTTCGCAGGATGTTCAATTTGTGAGTAGCAACTTTAGAATCTAGACCTGGCATGTCTTCATAGCTCCAAGCAAAGACGTCAATGTATTCTTGAATAAGAAGAATTAATTCTTGCTTATCTGCCTCTGAAAGGTTCTTGCTGATGAATATTGGACGAGGTGACCCGCTCTCTCCTACATCAATTTGAACTAATTGGTCTTTGGTAGGAGGTTCCCGTTGTTCGAATCGAAGTTCCCATTGGGTATCCATTCGTTGAGCCCAAGGATCTGTTTCAAGATTCTCTTCAATATCCTCGTCATAGCCTTCTGGAAGTTTAACGGAGACCATGTTAGAAGATACGATCAATCGATGAATTTGAATGATCTGGTGTCGGAATCCCATGATCTAGAATCAGAAGAGTTAGAGAGATCCTCGCTATCAGATTCAGAGGCTGCTGGGGATAATACCGGAGGTGAAGCATATCCGAGACCTCTTTTGGTCCTGCTGTAGTACATCTCTGATTTTCTTTTCAGAACAGTCGTAGATAGGAGTTCTTCTACCCTTGCCGTAGTTGAGACCATTCTTGAAGTCATAACCCATCTTTCGGATGATGTCTTTTGATTGTTGACTGTAATGACGAAGTTGAAGATGCCCCGTATCGTTACTCTTGCTCATCCGTATAGCTGAATTGTTGTTCTGGTCCTTTACTAAAAAGTATTGGCTCTCGCCTTTCTTTCGAGAAGGAACAACAAAGTATGAATCATCTGGGTGTTCAAGTAAGACTTCTGTTTGAAGAGACTGTACAACTCCCATTGTAAATGACTGAAAGCTATCTAACATATCCAAATAGCACTTAGCATGATAAATGACATCAGTATACTAGAAAGTAGATGCTTTTTCATTGATTTGTACATCTGTATTTACAACAGGACCTTTAGCCTTAGCAGGCTTGGTCAGATTGATTACAAGAGGGGAGAGAAGAAGAACGTGAAGGAGGATTGGCCTGTTACGACGGAGGTCGATAACAAGCGGCTCAGAAGAGGTGAGCTCCCTTTTATCCTTGTTATGAGACAAATCAATAACAAGTGGCTCAGAAGAGGTGAGCTGCCTTTTTTCCTTGTTACGACGTAAGTCGATAAGAAGTGGCTCAAAAGAGGTGAGCTCCCTTTGATCCTGACCATCATCAGTTGGCTGCTTCTGGACTGGCAAGTGAATATCCAGTAGTTTAGAGGATTGAGGACGAGAAACATGCCCTTTGACGGTATGAGAGTGTCATTGGGCACTGCTTCTGTTCTTCTTCAGTATCAAGAGACAGCACAACTTTTATAAACTCATCATTGTACATACGAGCATCGTTGCAGTATGCTTCGACACCTTTGAACGGATAGAGATCAGTAACCTCCTTTTGAACCTCTCCATTGTCATCGACATATTTGAAACATTGATGGAGAGTCAAAGGAAGAATGTTATGTTCATACAGGAATGGTCTCTCCAACAGAGCATTGTAAGAACAACCATGGTTGTCAATGATGTAGAAGGTCACCTTTGTGCGAAGATTGCCTATTTGGAGTTTTAGGCGAATCTTGTCCAGAGGTTCACTTCTTCCTTGACTGAACCCAAGGATGGTGGTGATTGTACTGGAAAGACTATGTACTGGGATCTTCAATGCATCTAACATTGTCTTTGGCATGATGCTGAGGGTAGACCCTGGATCTATCAGAATACGATCGACTTTCATCGAGTCGACATATCCTGTATAGTATAGAGGACGGTCATGCCTATTGTCTTCCATCAGCATGTCATCCTGTGTGAAAGTAATGTTTGGAATCAACTCCATCACACTATGACAATGGAGGCAAGAGCCTGGTTCTTTTTGGCTTCTTTAGAAGGGCTAGACAGGTTTCTGCCTGCATGAGTGCCTCACTCAGAGTTTCCCAAGTCTATTTGGAGAGGTGCAAGAGCTCGAAGATCGACAGCCGGGCCGGTGTATTAGCTAATTGAGCCAAGATATCAAAGTTGTAAGGCTTTTCAAGTCCAAAGGAGATGATTTCTTCAACGGTTTGTCGAAGCGGACTTGTTGTTTGCCTTTGTCAGCGACTGTCGGCTTGAGAGGAATGGACTCTACAACCGGTGAGGATGCAGCAGAAGGATTGCCCTTAGGGGAGACAGGTTGCACTGGAACGGGCTCAGAAGGAAGCAGGATTCTCTTGAGTCTCGGGATAATCCTTTAGATAGGCTTTCCCTGATCTGGTGCCCAGCAGGATTTTCTCATCAACTATGGGGTCAAAAGACACCATATTGCAGATTTTTGTCTTGTCCTTGGAGCGGTATTTCTTCTTGGAGGAAGAGGGAAGTTCGAACTCCGAAGCAAGATCAGGGTGAATCCACATAATCTCACCATTGTCAAGAGACAAGGGGACGAGACCTTCACTTCATGGAGGAGGAAGATTCTCGATCTCAAGAGTAGCTTTGGGGATAGGAATGACACCGTGCTGTACCATTTGTGGAGGGAAGTCACCGAATTAAACTGAGACCATGTTTGCGGTAACTGTCTTCTCGTTGCTGCAGAGTGACAACACCGGCGTTGACTAGCTCCTGAATTTTGTCTTTGAGCATATAACATGCTCGAGTGGGATGTCCAATGAACTGTTATAGACACAGTACTTAGGATGATCAGTCTTACCGACCTCATCAGGCTTCTTCGGGTCTGGGAGTTGGAGCTTATTGCTTTTGATCAAGCAATCGAAGATGCTCACGGTGTCATTCTCGTCAAATGAGTACTCTACTTTCGGACGAGGTTCCCTTGGTGGAGGTACTGAAGGAGTAGAAGTGGACGTAGGTGGAGCTACATTGACCGCCAGAGATTCTTTGTTCTTCAGGTTGATGTTCAAAGTCTCTTTTCCCTTGCGATTGTTCTGGCGATTACCACCACTCGATGTCTGGTGTTCATCCCTGTTGGGGTTAGACATGTGTACCCCTAGCTGCTTGAACTTGTCGACGCTGACTTCAGCTGCTTTAGCGTTGACAATGAAGGATGGCCAGTCTTGGAACTGAGTTAACCCCGTCCACATGCTGATGATGGGCAAAAGATTTGCCTTGCAGGTGTCTATAGTCACAGCGGCCGGAGTTCCAGGAGGCATTTTTAAAGCTTCTCGGCGGAACCTTTCAATGAAACTCTCAGCGGTTTTATTATGCCTTTGTTTGATTTTCTTAAGGGCTGACATGGTCATGTCATTGATCCCCTCATAGAATCGTTCCAAGAAAATTTGTTTTAGACCTGAGAAAGAAGTGATACAGCCATCAGACAGGTTTCTGTACCAATCGTATGCTACATCGGCTAAACAGCCGACGAATACTCTGGTAAGAAGAGCGTCATTTGGCTGAAGCTGGACAGTCATTACGTCAAAGTGGTTAATGAACTGACTGGGAGAAGTGCTGCCATCAAACAGCGAGATTGTTGAGATTTTGTACTTTGGAGGAAATAGGATTTCCTTCCATTCAACTGGATAGGGTTGTTTGATCCCCAACCTCTGTAAGTTGTCTTTCTCTTTGAAGGCCTCGAATTGAGTGCACAGGAGTTTGACAGCTTCATTGGCATCCTCCACTGATGTAGAAGGAGCAGACTGAATCTGAGTGGAAGGGAGAAGAACAACGTGGTAAGCACTACCCCCAGCACCTGACTGACTGGGTGTAGGTTGAATCTGTACAGGAGGTAGTTGAAGAGATGCTACCCCCAGCCCTGTATTGACAGGCACCGACGATGCTATGATCTCAGGATTTACAGCAGGTACGGTCGGTGGCACTGTATGTTAGGCCACAATGATAGAATACATACTTGCAACCATTTCGGCCATGGTCTTCAGTTTGTTTTCTAGTGCAGCTATCCATTGTTCTTGACTAGCTGAACTGGAAGCATCTGGGTCTTCAGTGACAACATAAGCTGTTACTTCTTTAGGTACAGTGGAGGACACTATCTGTTCCGAACTTTCACTATATGCGTCATAGTCGGAGAAAGAATCATCTCCTGACTGAGAAAGAGGGAGATGACCAGAAGAATCTTGAAGATTTCTTTAACCGATTGTATCTCGGCTTCGGGATCGGGTATATTGGAATACTCCATCAGAAGATTCTTGGAGTAGATCCAAATACCGCTGGCTTGGCTTGCGAGGCTTGCCGTGCTTAGAGCACTTCCTACCCCCAGTGTCTCGGGAAGTCATGTTGACGGAAGCGTACAAAACTTCGTCTTCATCTTCTGACATAGTTTCAGAGTTTGTAAAGTTCAGACGATCAAAGACAAATCATTTTGTTGTCTGACAACAACACTTGATGACAACCTTGTGGTTACAATGGTGTCCAAGTGGTTGAACTGGAGGTGTTGAGATGTCGTCCCATTTTTGTTTAAGGTGTTCTCGGAGATCGGGAACAATGACAGGACGAGAAGAAGTTCGAGGGATATGTTCTTTAACAACATTCGGACCATGGTTCCGGTTCTTCAAATGTTTTGTCCCTTGAGTGTACAGGGAAGTACTCATTTAATTAGCATAGGTGTCCGAATTTTTGATCCTGGAAGTTTGCCTCTGATGCTGGTTGGTCTTCGGCATTGGTTGTTTACGTTTCGCCGAAGTTGGCCTATTAAGATAAGTTCTTAGATCAGCAAATTCATCCCCAGGGGTTTCTGTCTGAGACACCAACAATTTTCTCTGTCTTGAACGAGATATCTTAAGAGTCGGGAGATCTTGGAATTCTGCTACCGGAGCAGGCAGAATACTCTTTGATCAGTACACCTTCCTTTGGCAATGAGGGAAGAAGAACTCTTGTTGGAGAGAGTCCTGGTACTGATTGGTGCCGGAGCACATTCAGATTGATCTTCTACGATAAAAACCGAGGAAGACTGAGAAAAGACCAAAGGGCCTTTTCCTTTGTTTTGTGAAGAAGGGTTAGCTAAAGAGCGTTTCCCTCTGTTGTCTTCCAATTCGTGAGACGAGGAAGTTTGAGAAAAGACCAACGGGCCTTTTCCTTTGTTCTGGAGAAGAGAAGAAATAGTCAACAGACTACCCCCAGTGGATTGCGCTGGAGCAACAGGTGTTTGGGAAGAGGAGCAGAGTTTTTTTCCTTGCTGTGAGAAGAAGAGAGATTAGCCAAAGGGCTGTCCCTCTTAGACTGCGCTGGCACAATTTGCGCAGGGGTTGGAGTGGTTATTGGCGTACTGACAGGTTGCGCATGAGGAGCTTTGACAGAAGGTCTTCTGGCCACAGTCACCGCAGATTGCGTAGCAGGAGTCTTGATGCCAGAGTGCTTGAGTTGCACTCTGGTTGCTGGAGTGGTAGACTGCACAGGCAGAGTTGCAGCCAACTGCACCAGGAGAAGAGGAGTCTTGCACTTTGACAGAGCAGCATAGGAAGTAGTTTGTGCACTGGCAAGGGGAGCAGCATACTGCGCATGGACAGTAGAAGCAGACTGCGCAACAGAGACAAATGTCTTGGGAACAGAGGCAATAGACTGCGCAGTAGGCTGAGCAGCAGAGGCAGTAGACTGCGCAACAGTCTTGGGGACCCACACTGGGTGAGCTTTGCTCGTGGCAGAAGTTGTTGCAGTACGAGGGATGGTCCTGGAGTTGATCATCGCCTCGTAGGCCGTCTGATTGACCTTTACAACCAGCGTCTTCTGCGTCTTTCCGATAGACACAACGTCACATTGAGTTGTCACTTCCTCGTCGGAGGAAAAAGTCGTCCCCAGCAGAGTCGCCATTTTGTTTGCAAAAACAAAAGTTGATATTTATTTCACAAACTTTGTAAGAAGATTACAAGAATTCTGGGAAAGTACAACTATAGGAATCCGATCTGAATGACGATCGCTTTATCCCTTGGACGATGTGAACTTTGAAGACGATAGCCTCTGAAGAATGCAGCAGCACTTTGGCAAGAACTCCTGATCTCTGGTGATGACTTCTGTGTGTGTGATAATGAAGACTTGAAACTCTATTTATAGAGTTCTGGAAATAACTAACTTTCAGTTTTTCTGACTTGCGCATGATGGATTGCACAGACATTAGATTGCACAAGCAACGAACTGCGCAGGCAGTTACTCGATCGTGGACCACCTATATGTGACGCGTGGCATTGTTTGATTGAAATACGCTTGGTCGTGTACAGATGGTTGCCACATGGTGAGTAATTAATGGCATGTAGGCCACGTGTACATTGTCAGTTGTCTTGATGGAGTGCGCCACCTGAATTGCGCTGGCTTCAGATTGCGCTGGGATAGACCGCGCTGCAGAGAGTCTGGCAGATTGTGCTGCATGTACAGCTGTCCTCGAGCGCTGTGCTGCACGATAAACGAACAGTTTCCTCGTTCTTCGTGCTGTCAGCTGTCAGAAGATCTGATTTTCTGTCAGATAATGATGACAAGGCCACGTCAGCTTGCGCACTTGGATGTGTGCGCAGTTCAATCTGCGCATTTGAGTTGCTGCACAATCTGTCTCCTGCGCAGTTTAATTGAAGAGTGCACAACTTGATTTTCTTTGCCTTTTTGAGGTGCAACTTGACTTTTAGGACCTACACCATGGGGCCAATGCAGGCAACAGATACACGCAAATTAAATCCACGCGGCCAAAATAATATTTAAATATATATATAGTGGCCATGCGGCCAAAATTGTTTAGTGGCCATGCTGCTACAAATTGGCCAATAGCCATGCGGCTGAAAAATAGTTTAATGGCCATACAGAGATTTGCTCATGCGGCCAGCCACGTGCTGATGGCCCATGCGACCAACAAGAATTTGGCCATGCAAATATTGCTAATGCTAATAATGTATGCAAAGTAATGCTAACAATGCATGGCCACGTGTAGCACTAATTATTTCTATGCACTAATTACTTGGCCATATGCGGCCAAGTAATTTTCATGCGGCCAACTTTACAAGTTACCTTGCAAATGCAAGCAAAAGGCTGTATGCAACTAATGCATTAAAATATGCATGCAAGTATGCACAGAAAAATATGCAAAGTCAAATGGCCTATGCGGCCAAGTAGCTTGGTTCCATATGCGGCCAAGTAGCTTGCAAGTGCAAGCAACATAAATATTAAAGCTAAGGCTAATGCGGCTGATGCTAAAAGAATGCATTAACAAATGTATTAAAGAATGCATTAAAGAATGTATTAATCAAATGCATTAAAGAATGCATTTAACAAATGCATTTAACAAATGCATTCCAGAATGTGAATTAAATAATGTATTAATCAAATGCATTAAAGAATGCATTTAACAAATGCATTTAACAAACGTATTCCAGTATGTGCATTTAAGAATGTGCATTAGAGAATGCATTAACAATTGCATTAGTAAATGTATTAAAGAATGCATGCGGCTGATACACATTCTTTAATGCATTAAGCATTTACAAGGCCTTCATGCGGCTGATGCACATTGTATTAAAGAATGCATGCGGCTGGATGTTAGTTGGTGCATTAAATAATGCATATGAGCTAAATGCTTGCTATTGCATTCATAGGCCATGCGGCCCAGATAGGTTGGCCTATGCGGCTCATTTTCCCTCCATGCAAGCATTAGTATAATGCAATGTAATATTAAAGTAATATTAAAAGAAAGTCATGCGGCTTATTTTTCTAAATGCATTTGCTAAGTGCAAAACAATAAAAGGCCAGCTAATGGCCTATGCGGCTCAGCAAGTTGCATGCAAATGCATGCAAACTTGCAAGCAACTAAAATAAAAGGGCCATGCAATTAAGGCTCATGCAGCTCAGAGTACAATTAATGGCCCACAGAGAACATGTCCATAAAAAATACCATGGCCTCCATGCTCCTCCAAATCATAATAGAACCCAAATCCAGACTCCCGTATGTCAAATTTGGGTAAAATAAAATTCTCTACAACATGGAACCATCAACTAGCAAAAATATGCAAGTTTGATATATCAAAACTCCCGGAAGCCGAAAATACCACAAAGCTAGATTTACAAGAATCTAACCATAGAAATGAAAATGCTAAGTACTAAAGTGGGTTAGAAACACATGAGGAAGACCATGGAACAATAAAAATGGACTTCCTCCATGAAGCAAGATGCACTTGCCTAAACCTTCCACTCTCAGGTTGGTGGAGAAGTAATGGTGGGGAAGAAGAAGAGTTAATGAGGAGAGAGAATTGTGTGGTAGGATATTTAATGAAGGTAGTGGTAGGTGGGAGTGGTTTGTGTTTGCCATTAAAATCTTTTGATGTAATTTTAATACAAACAGAATAGTGTTACAATGTAGGACTTAGACGTATTCCTAGGAGTACACTTTTGTTTATCTGGGTCCCTTGTGCCGATGGAGCGAGTGGTAATACGTTGACTCCGTTGACGATCTGACGACGGTTATCGGTTCTCTGAAGGTCTGAGTTGCTCTGGGTGCTGGAGCTTATGGAAAGGAAGAAGACGTTGAGTGTCTGTATCTGCCTCGGTGGTTGTGCGATGTCTCTGTCTGTCTATGTATGTTCGTGTGTGGAAGAAGGAAATGATCCCTCTATTTATAGTCTGCAGGCTAGCTGCTCGTGCGCGCATATGTAGGATACGCCTGGACGCGGGGACGCCACGTGGTGATTGCTGATAGAGGCGCATGGACGATGCGCCCTGATTAAGGAGTTGAATTCTTCATGCTACTGTTGTGGGCTGGCACGTAGCAGGGGGAAGAATCTTTTTGTTGCTGAGATCTTGGGTGAATCGAGTCAAAGGACACGTGTCATAGGCCCATGGCTCGAAGATCTCGGATTTGGTAGAGAATGATCTGGTAGGATGCGTCTGGGATTGGGCGCATGAGGAGACTTTGGCTCGTAACCTTTGGGAGTCACGAACCATTCGGGGCACATGGCTTTTGAGGCGCATGCGAGGCTTCAGTAGCGACTTTACTTCTGTCTTTAAGGATCAGAGAAAAGTCTGAGGCGCATGGCTTTTGAGGCGCATGCAGAGCTTCAGTAGTGACTTTACTTCTGTCTTTAGGGATCAGAGAAAAGTCTGAGGCATATAGCTTTTGAGGCGCATGCAGAGCTTTGGGCGCATGGCTGCGGAGGCGCATGCGAGATGGTTGGGCGGCCACGTGGCTTGTAACCGCCGGAGGGGAGTAATGATGGTGCTGACGTCGACGATGCTTCGTTTTCTGAAAAAGCTGTCAACTGCAGTCTTCGGGGGATGTACTGCCAACTCTGTCAGACTTCAGCATTTAATGTTTTTGACAGTGATGGGTTGTTGAGCGGGCGCATCGATCGGCATTCCACTAGGCGCATGGGGCCGCATGCTTGTGAAGCGCATGGTGCTGAGGGGCGCGTCTATGTGATGCGCGGTCTGGCCGGCACATCCGCTCCATTTGATACGTCTTTTGGTACGACTGTTACATTCTTCGAGTACTTTAAATAGCTATTTTTGACTTGGCTGAATTCGAAGCGTCAGGTTCATCCATTTAATGCAAATTCATGCACGGGATTCGGAGAGCCAGCCACTTGGCGCATGGGTTTGATTTGCCCGACCTATAAATAGTAGCATGGAGAGAGTTTGCTTCTCGTTCTCTCACGTCCTTCCGAAGTGAACTTGTTTGCTCGAGCATATTCTATTGACGAGATGCTCCTGAGGGTGAAGATTCGATGCAATGTCTTCATTGATGCACTTGAAGGTGACTGTTACATCCAAAAGTCGGAGTCGAGGGCTTCTGAGGCAGGCGGAAGGTGCCTGTTGCATCTAAAGATCGGGATGTTCGAGCCTCGTCTCCGTTATGCTGGAAGAGCCGCAGATCGGAATTGCGGTGCCCCGATCATCTTCCTTGGCCTTTGGGAGAGCTCCTCCTTCTGCTAGAGTGGGTGTTGCCCATTCTGGTTGGGTTGAAAGCTGCTCCTTTAGCCGCAGGTTGATTGCGGTGCTCTCCTCTTCCTTGGTTTGGGGAGCTCTTCCTCCAGCTAGAGGGTTGATTGCCACCCTCGTTCTGTTCAATAAATGCTTCATTAGTCGAAGCATTGGACGGCGCATATGCTGACACTTTATGATGCGCCTGGCTGGAAGGGTGGCACATAACTGAGCTGCTGAAGGGATGCACATAACTGAGGATGCACATAACTGAGCTGCTGAAAGGATGCGCCCGGTTGAGAGCGCATGGTGGGATGCGCCTGACTGAGAGCGCATGGTGAGATGCGCCTGTTCAAGAGCGCATGATGACTGCTGCGCCTGGCTGTAGACTTAGGATTTTCTTTTTGTAGAAGTTCTCCTTTGTACAGCCTTTTCTAGACATGTAATAGACTTTTATATGCAAATAAAAATCCTCTTTCAATGTCTATACTTTTGTTTTGCTGTGTCAAGTATTTTGTCTGAGCTCCCTGGCGCATGTAGTGTTTGGCGCATAGGATTTCTGGTCGTAAAATTCCATGCTTCTACAAGACTCCCTTCAAAGTTTTCAAAACTTTTTTGTCAAGTTTTGGAATACTTTGAATAAGAAGCATGGTGGTTGGGGCGCATGACTGTTCGGGCGCATAGATACTCCGTGCATCAGTGATGGGGCGCATGCTCCTCTCAGTTAATGCAAATGATAATGCCTCGATAACCAAGAAGATTAATGATGATCTTTTTGGATTTATTTGCAGTTATCTCCTCACAGAACCCGAGGCTGCGGCTGAGGTCACACTTCATCGGTTCACGCGTACGACTGAACCTATAAATAGGCGTGAGGTGAAGAGAGAGAGAGAGTTCTTCTTCTCTTTTACTTTTTTTTTTTAGAGTTCTTCTTCGAAAAACCCTAACTTTTTCCCTTCAAGGAATGGCTTCCAAGACTCCTCGTGGCGGTGCTGGCAAGGGACGAGGCAAAGGGAAAGAGCCTGTAGAGGCTGCCGCGGCTGATGTTCCCCGTCCGCCTGCCGACGTTCGGCTATCGGTAGTTGGTGAGTTTTATCATCCTCTTCCTGTACCATACATACGCTGACGCGCATGGACCTTGAGTCCTGATGATGTGCTGAGGTTTTTCCGCCGACGCGCATGGGTTTAAGCCCTGAAGATGCGCCGAAGCTCCACTGCTGACGCGTATGGGTTTAAGCCCTGAAGATGCGCCGAAGCTCCACTGCTGACGCGCATGGGTTTAAGCCCTGAAGATGCGCCGAAGCTCCACTGCTGACGCGCATGGGTTTAAGCCCTGAAGACCAGTCTTGTTGTAGGCACCCAGTTAGCGGTGACCGGGAACATATTGGCGAAGGCTCGATCGTACCGTCCGCCAGAGGTTGGTTATCGAGGTGCCCCTGCCGTATCCACAGGGGGTCAGGCAGAACCTTCGGTTGATCAACCGAAAAGACGTGCGGATACAGAGGCTGGCTCTTCTGCGTCAAAAAGGCAGAAGAAGGCATCGTCACCGACTGTGTCATCGGATTCAGTACCTGTGGAGGTAAGAATGTCCTATATAGTCTGTTTAGGTTCAACATTTCTAGTGACCTACGCTATCTTTTTGTAGGAGCCGCTAAAGAGGAGACCCCGTACTCCAAAATCTAGTGGCAGCTGACCAAAGGAGGTGGTGGGCTCATCGGAAGAGCGCGTTCCACTGATCATAATGTCTCCCGAGGAGGAGAGCCCAGACGATGTCGTTGTTGTGGAAACTCCAGTATCTCCAGATTACGTAGGAAGGGAAGCTGAGGTTGAAGCAGTTCCCGGAGGGGTGCAAGCCGCTATGGGGGCCTTGGACGTTGAGGGTCCAGCAGACACGGGGCTTCCAGATGAAGAAGTGGAGTAGAGTTCATCGTCTTCAGATGACGTTCCTCCAGAGATACGTGAGTCTGCTGTGGGGGCAACAGACGTAATTTCAACAGAAGAGAGGGTTGATTCCCCTCCTTGTCATGATGCGGAGAGGTCGGCGGCTGTAGCGTTGTCGAGCCCTACCCCAGGCTCAGCAATGGAGGCTGAGGTGGCTGTCGACCGGGAGGTGGTGACAGATTTGGTCCCCGTGGAGGGATTTGATGATGAGGGGGAGACTCGTCTGCCGAGCCCGACCCCAGAAGACGTGCCCCGCCAGGAAACGGGAGCTGATCCAGTTAGCTTGCCAGAGGAAGGCTCCATGCTGGTTACAGATCGTGCCTCGGTGGTGGAGGAGGCAGCTCCGGATGCTGATTGTCCCTTTGAGACGGGAAAGGGCAAGGGCTTACTGATGCAAGAGCCCTCTATTGCTTCTTCGACTTGGGGGACGATATCGACGCCCCACCCAACTCCTTCTGCTCTCTTGGAATCTGGCGCTCGTAGCAGAATTCAAGTTCCTGGTGCGGGAGAGTCTGCTGAGGTCGACGTTCAAACCTCGTAGATTAAGATCGACGGGTCTTCTTCAGGTCCGCCATCCAGGGCAGCTCCTCCAACTCCTGCCATGACACCACAAGTGTTAGCGGATGCGGATGAGTACGTAAAATTCATCGTTGAGGTAGTGTACAAGATGCTGCAGAAGGGTGTATCGACAGTGATGAACACCAATAGGAGTTTTACGATGGCAAAATCCATGGCGCTTCCACATATCGGTCTGATACGTCTCCACCAGGACCATGATCATATGGCCGAGATTCTTGAGGCCTCGGTGACTGAGCTGGATCAGCTGCCTTTCGCGTTTCAGCGTATCCAGCGGAATGATCTTTCCGCCCTGATAGACGCAAAAAAGGAGAAGCTGATTGCTGAGATTGAGTCCTCTTATCAGGCCACCGTAGGTGTCTGGGAATGCGAAGTGGCTGAGACTGAAGCTGCAGTAGAGCGGTTGTCTCAGTCCACGCAGAAGAAGGTGGAGTTGCGAGCTGCGTTGGACGCTAGTATCGCGGAGGTTGATGCCCAGATTCGCCGCCTTGAAGACCAGCGGGCCCGACTCCTATTAGATGCTGAGCGTTCCAAGGCTGAACATGTAGTATTTAAGAAGAAGGAAGCAGCTTTCACCCACCGGGCTCTTACCCTGGCTCAGCAGCGGCAACAGTTGGATGAGAAGCATGAGGAAGACACTTCTCCTGAGGCCATAGAAGCGATGCATCAAGAAGCTGAACGCCGGGTCCTGGCGACTGTGGAGACTCGAGCGACAGACTTGAGGCGTCGAATTGAAGAGCTTTCGGCCAACCCCGGGGATGTTTAGGGATTGTAATCTCTTCTTTTTGTAATTTGCAACTCTTGCTGGTGGTGTAATCCTTTATTTTTGAATAAAGAATACAGAGTTTTTGTGGTGTATTCATTTTTGCTGTCATGAACTTGATGATTTGTGCGGACCTATTATCTTTTGCGCACTTAGGTACAGATAATAAGTTCGAGAGAACCGACATGTTTGCTCAGAGGTGATGTGGACGTGGCAAATATGGGATTCAAATGATAGAATCTTCCTACTCAGAGGTATTATGGACGTGGTAGGAATGACTCTGGGGAATACGCGGAACTACTTAGAGATAATGTGGACGTGGAAGTTCTGTGATCAATGTACGGCAATGCAGGGGTTGTCTGTACCGGATGTTTACTCAGAGGTAATATGGATGTGGTAAACATAATGGGTAGCGTAGTCTTACGGAGTGTAAGATTCCGCTTTGTAGGGTGTAGGGGAACAACACAAAGGTAATGTGGACGTGGTTGTCCTTCTACTGGAGGATGCCACGGAACAGCTGGGTTCCGGAAGCATATAATTTTGTAGAAGGGAATTGTATGTGAGCCCTGATGATTGGGTCAACTGATCCTTTGTGGAAGTACATGTCTGAAAGATGTCAAGAGTAGTACTTCTTTAGGAACTTGCCGTTGATGGGCATCATGAACAAATCCCCATTGGGTTTAGTGAGGCGGTAGGCACCGTTTGACTATACCGTCTCTATGATGAAAAGTCCTTCCCACTTGGGCTCGAACTTTCCTGGTGTCTTGTGAGTCAACACCATCGGCCTCCTGACTGCCAGAACCAGGTCGCCTACTTGGAAAGTCCTTTGCTTGACCTTCTTGTTGAAAGCCTGTGATATACGGGCATGGTAGAGTTCAATACGTTGTTGAGCTAGGAGACGCTTTTCGTCAAGTGCCTCCAGTTCTCGCAGACGACGACGTTGATTGTCCTCTTCTGTGAGTTGGTTTGTGATTGCTACGCGGAGTGAGGGTATCTGGATCTCGAGCGGTAGTACCGCTTCGCTCCTGTAGACCAGGGAGAATGGTGTGTTTCCTATCGGGGTTCGTACCGTTGTACGGTAGGTCCAAAGGCATTTGCCGAGCTTTTTGTCCCAGTCGTGTTTATTGGATGTGACGACTTTTTGAGTAGCCTGACGATAGTCTTGTTGAACGCCTCGGCCAATCCGTTTGCTGTCGGATTGTAGGCGGTCGAGGCCACGTTTTGAATGTGATTCTTGTCACAGAATCTGCTGAAAATATGGCTGATGAACTGAGGACCGTTATCGTAGATAATCCTGGGGTACCCCGAAACGGTAGATGACATGGTGCTTAATGAAACTGATCACCCTGGAGCTCTTCACTTCCGCCAGTGGAACTGCTTCTGCCCATTTGGAGAAGTAGTCGGTGATGGCTAGGATGAAGCGGTGTCCCCTCGATGAAGGAGGGGTGATCGGTCCTACAATGTCTATATCCCAAGCTTCGAAGGGCTAAGAGGCGACTGTAGGATGTAGTAGTTCTGACGGTGTATGGATAAAGTCTGCATGAAGCTGGCACGCATGGCACTTTTTAGCATAGTCGACAGCGTCAGCGGCCATAGTTGGCCAGTAGTAGCCCATGCGTCGCAGTCGATCCTACAACTTAGGGCCAGGTTGATGGGCTCCGCAGGTTCATCGTGAGCTTCTCGAAGGGCTTCGGCTGCTCTTCTTCGTTGGAGACATCGCAGGAGAAGTCCATCGTAGGAGCGTTGGTACAACATTTTAGTAGCTGTATCGTAGTAGAATCGAAGGGAGCGCCTCCTGACTGAGACGGCTTCTTTCGGGTCTTCTGGGAGAATTCCGTAGACAGCAAAGTCGATGAACGGGAACCTCCAGTCTCGAACATTAACACCAGCACTTGTTGACATGGTATGGGTCACTCGTGAGCACAGGTTGTTTTTAGGACATACCAAGTCTCGACCAACTACCATAACGTAGTATTGAGTCCCGAGGGGTGCTGCTAATGAGGCTGCGAGGCCAGCCAGAGCGTCAGCCTCCAGATTTTGTAAACGAGGTACATGTTCGATGAAGAACTTGGTGAAGGTTGAAATAATGTTCAATGCAACCTCATGGTCAGGAATCAGATCTTCATGGCGAACTTCGTATTGCCCTCTGACCTAATTAACGACGAGTTTTGAGTCGCCGTAGGCTTCCAGATGATCCACCCTCAGCTGTTGCGCTAGCTGGAGTCCCATAATGAGCACGTTGTACTCGGCAATCATTGTTGGAGAACGGCTTCGAAAAGGAGTAGGCGCGCTGGATGACCAGCTGATCGGGGGAGACCAAGACTACCCCCACACCTGCGATGATTTGGCCTTTGGGGCCAGTTCTTGACGCACTATCGAAAAACATCCGCCAGACGGAGCTTTCTTCGGTGACGTTTGATTCTTGGTCCTCATCCGGGATGTCTTCATAGAGTCTGGAGGACTCCGGGATGGGGTGTGCAGCTAAAAAGTCGGCCAGAGCCTGACCCTTGACGGCTTTTTGTGGAACGAACACCATGTTGTATGGTGTTAGCAGGATCGCCCACGTAGCTAGCCGGGAGTTTAATGACCCTGGCTTCGTCATGAGAACTCTGAGTGGATTGACTCGGGAGATGACATGAATCGTCTGGCCCGAGACTAATAGCGAGTCTTCTGGATGGCAAATACCAAGGCCAAACACTCTTTTTCAATGGGGTTGTACCGGTGTTCGGCCCCGATCAGTGTTCTACTGAGGTAGTAGATAGCTCATAGCCTGTGTCGCTGTTCTGAGCAAGCAGAGCGCCTAGGGAATGATCCATGGCACGGATGTAGACGAGAAATGGTTTACCGGCGACGGGTGCCACCAGGACTGGCGGGCTCGTTAAGTAAGCCTTGATGTCGTCGAAAGCTTTTTGGCATTCCTCTGTCCAGACGTAAGAGACTCCCTTCTTCATGAGCTGGGTGAAGGGTTGACATTTTCCGAAAAGGTTTGCTATAAACCTCCGGATGTATGCCAGACGCCCCTGCAGGCCTCGAAGTTCTCGGAGGTTCTTCGGAGGGTCCATGTCGAGGATGGCTTTGGACTTCTCGGGGTCGACATGAATGCCATTCGCCGTAATAATAAAGCCCAAGAACTTTCCAATATAAACCCCTAGGAAGGATTTAGCGGGGTTCATCTTGAGTTGATACGCTCGCATGAGATCGAAGACTGTCTTCAGGTCTTGTAGGTGATCACCTTTGAGACGGCTCTTGACTGTGATGTCATCAATATAGCATTCGACTGTCTTACGAAGATGCCGACGGAAAATGGTGCTCATAGCTCGTTGGTATGTGGCACCAGCGTTCTTCAAGCCGAAGGGCATTACTGTGTAGCAGAAAACCCCTTCGGAGTCCTGAATGACGTGTGTTTTGTGTCATCGGGGAACATCTTGATCTGGTTGTAGCCCGAATACCCGTCCATAAAAGACATGCGTTCGAAGCCACATGTGTTGTCGATCAACACGTCGATGATTGGAAGCGAGAACTCGTCCTTCGGGCAAGCGGAGTTGAGATCCCTGAAGTCGATACAAACTCGTATCTTTCTATTCTTTTTGGTGACAGGGACAATGTTGGCTACCCAATCGGGTGTTGTTCTTCACGGATGAAGCCGCTGGTCAAGAGTTTGTCCACCTCCTGATCGATAGCGTTCATGATGTCAGGACGAAAGCGTCGCTATGGTTGTTTGATAGGCTTGGCATCCGGTAAGATGTTGAGCCTATGCATCAAGATCTGAGGATCAAGTCCCGGCATAATTCGTAGCTCCAAGCGAAGACATCAATATATTTTTTAGCCAACTGGATTAAAGATTCCCGATCTTCTCCTTTTAGGCTTTTGCTGATGAAGATGGGTTTAGAAGAAGATCCATCCCCAAGGTCGATCTGCTCGACCTCGTATTCGGTAGGGGGTTCGCGTAATTCAAAACGAGACTCCCACTGTTCTCCTAGGCGTTGAGCCCAGGGTTCTTCTTCGAAGAATTTTGGCATTTGGTCTTCGCCTTCATCTTCTTGAGATCGTGCAGATGTCATGTTGGCTGATAGCACTCTCCTGAAGACTGAGCCGATACTGGCATCGGAATCCCAAGTTGATGCTTCGGACGAGTGAGAATGTTCTACTTCTTCTGCCTCCGAACTCTCTGGAGTTGACGGTGGCGTGACATAGCCTACCCCCGTCGAGTTCGATGATAGTAGTCCTGCGGCTTTCTTTTAGGTGTTGGAAGCCGGAGAGGAAGACGTCGACCCTTGCCGTAGTTCAGGCCTTTGTTGCTTTTAGGTCGTAATCCATCTTTTGGATGAGGTACTTTGCCTTGTCCGTGTACCGATTGACTTGTATTCTGCCGGTATCTGGTTCTGGCTCGAGTGGCGGGAGGTCTTGATGACGCTCAACTTTGCCAAAGATGATGGATTCTTTATCTCGACTCCGCGGCGGGACTACAAAACAGGCCCCTTGGGACGGAACTACTCGATTTACATGATGGACGGTCATTATTTGTGTTTGCAACGACCGTAGAGCGTTATCTAATGTATATATGGCATTCCAATGTGGAAGACTAGAATAATTAAAAGTCACTCTATTATTGATGAAATACGAGATTTTATCCCGCGGGATTACATTGTCCAGAGAGGGTGCATCTACATCAGCAGAGATATATTCCCCTAGCTCTTCATCTATGAGTACTGGGATTGGATCGGGAGAGTCCACCACAGCTTTGATCTTGGGGTCCGAGAGGGCTATGTGGGCCTTCTCCGGCAGCTTAGATGAGGCATATGATTGCGGCGGCTTGCCTTTAAGACGCACCTTCAGAGGTGCCTCAACTGCGCCTTCAGTCATTTGTGCCTTCTCCTGTAGTTTTGCAAGGGGAGCCGATGTTTGAGGCGGCTTTTCCTTGAGCCGTATCTTCAAGGGAGCTTCAATCGGTGTTCTACCTGGGGTATGTAGGTCCTAAAAATCAAGTTGCACCCATCAAAAAGGCAAAGAAAATCAAGTTGTGCATCTTCAATTGAACTGCACAGGAGACAGATTGCGCGGCAACTCAAGTGCGCAGACTGAACTACGCACGCATCCAAGTGCGCAAGCTGACGTGGCCTTGTCATCATTATCTGACAGAAAATCAGATCTTCTGACTGCTGACAGCACAAAGAACGAGGAAACTGTTCGTTTATCGTGCAGCACAGTGCTCGAGGACAGCTGTACATGCAGCACATTGCCAGACTCTGCAGCGCGGTCCATCCCAGCACAATCTGAAGCCAGCACAATTCAGGTGGCGCACTCCATCAAGACAACTGACAATGTACACGTGGCCTACATGCCATCAATTACTCACCATGTGGCAACCGTCTGTACACGACCAAGCGTATTTCAATCAAACAATGCCAGCGTCACATACAGGTGGTCCACGATCGAGTAACTGCCTGCGCAGTTCGTTGCTTGCGCAATCCAATGTCGTGCAATCTATCCTGTGCAAGTCAGAATAACTGGAAGTTAGTTATTTCCAGAACTCTATAAATAGAGTTTCAAGTCTTCATTATAACACACATAGAAGTCATCACCAGATATCAGGAGTTCTTGCCAAAGTGCTGCTGCATTCTTCAGAGGCTATCGTCTTCAAAGTTCACATCGTCCAAGGGATAAAGTGATCGTCATTCAGATCAAATATAGTTGTACTTTCCCAGAATTCTTGTAATCTTCTTACAAAGTTTGTGAAATAAAGATCAACTTTTATTTTTGCAAACACATGGCCTTAGCATTAATTGTAGCCACATGCTCAATTAATATTTAATTACTAAATGTGTGTGGTGCCAAATTAATTGTTTTCTGACACGATGGTGATCCATTGTGGTGCACTTTTGATATGACATGATAGTGGCCCGATGCGGCGCACTCCTGACAGTGAACATGACATGACAAGATTGAATGGCCTGGACACCGTGGATGATTGTATTTGTACAATTGAACCGATAATGTTTGTATCATGTCTAGGTTAGGGAACCCTGAGTACCACGGTCAGGGGTACCTACTGTAAATGGCTAAGACTAATAACTAGAATAATTCAGTAGTCATGAGAGATTTTCTCCAGCTACAGGCGATCCCGTTATCCCGACCACCATTGTGGACTTACAGCCTGCCGACAAGTAGGGCACAAGTCTAGATTCACTGATATATGGAAAAGATCGAGGTACTGCTTAATGAACCCAAGTCGCCTGGATAACTGGATTAGCTGCAGGGCTTGTGGCTGGGAGAATATCTCACTGCATGTTGTGATAACCCTAGTTAGCTAATAGAAAGCCGTAGTCACTGATTGGCCAGGAACGATTGGGTATGGTTTCAGTGCTCGATTATTGCAGGCATTGATCGCATGATTGTCACTTTTAACAATAAAGATCGGGGCTAAGTTCTGTTCAGGCGAAGGGTTACAACCCCGGTCCTTATTTATTTTAAGGGTTGTAACCTGGCTCCCGGAGCAGTTCTGATCCTCTTCGTTTATTGTCTCATCGCACCCCACGTCATGTTTGTAATGTTTTACCTTACCAACAGGAACTGGAGACGGAGTTCTATTCATGTGAAGGGTTACAACCCCGGTCCTTGTTTGGTTTAAGAGTTGTGACCGGCTACTTGAATGGTTCCCTCGTACTCCACTATGACTGTTTTATTTTATTACCAAGCTCTTTTGTAATGCTTTTAATATTTATTTCTGATGTGCTGGTTTTAGTTCTTAAGTGAAGCCTCCTTTGTGGCACTTACTCTTTCCTGGGATCTGACCCAGCTGATTTTGTGTGGCCAGTTTTGGAGCAGCTTCAGAGGATCTACCGATCTTCCAGCCCGATGGTGACCACCAGGCGTAACCAGGGCAACGAGTGGGTTTATTTTGCTCTCCCACTCTATTGTAAAAATGTTATTTTGAGGCGTTTAGCCGACGAGCATCTGTTAGCTCGTATTGCATACCTTTATTGTCTGCCTACGGGCTGTAACATGATTGACAGATCCTAGGGTTGATCATGTATGACTAAACTCTTGCTAGTCCTCACATTTTGTAACGACTAGCTTCATGATCAGCTAGATATGTAATGTTTGGGACGCCTTACTATTGTATATTTGGTGATCTTACATCTTGTAACTTTACTTGCTTGCTTGAGATTGAGACAATTAGGCTTGTTATTGACCATAGGAGACTGATGGATTGTAGTTAAACCCTCATATATCTGGACAGCCGTGACCGTATAGTGGGGTGGATTCCATTTCATTATACGTAGCTGGCTATGTATGCCCCCGCTCTTCAGTATTCTGGTTCTGGAGAGTATAATTATGATGAGTCGTTGACTCGAAGAGTCACGTTGACCCGATGAAGATCGATGTAAATCGATGCAAGAGTTACGTTGGCCAAAGGTAAGCTTTGAGTCGATTGGACTATGGATCGAATCGATGCAAAGGATAAGTCCCGTTTGAAGCAAGTGTGATTTAGTTGATCTGGTGTGCAGGCTATGCCTATGTGGATTACGAATTGTGTCATGGCACGATAGGCCAATCAAAACCGAGTAGTTCAAAGGAATGGCTAAGTCAAAGAGTTAGCTATGCGACAAGTTATGAAGCGAGCCGTTCAGCTCGGCGAAACGACAGGCGGTATCGGCTTAAGGGGGGCGGGTTCTTGACTCTCTTCCTATCTTTACGTCTAAAACATATCATTGTATGGTAAGTAGTATTGAGTTAGCGAGCGCGGCTCGGGCGATTTAAGGTCTCAGTATGTGTCGAACACTAAGATAGAACATTGAACAATCGAACAATTGAAGCGACGTGCATCAAGTATACGAGTCGCAGTAGGGCGGTGATGGTAGAACATTGAAAGACAATATCGAGATGTGCATCACGTGCACGCCTCCAAGAACATTGAACACTAGGCGTAGAACATTGATTACGACGCTGAGCGTACCCTCGTGCACGGAAGCTACGAAATGACTAAGTAACTACGGAACCCCGGTTAATGAATAACTTATGAATGAAACGCGTTGAATATAAGTACGAGAAGTCTAAGCCGTTGGGCGTCGTGCATCAATATGGATATTTCGCGGCATAATGCCGATAGAACTTGAGACAAAGATAAGGGGATTACGTTTATGGAACACGAGAGGGTTGGAATGTATGACTGTATGTATTATGGCGATATATTGCATGGTCAATGGACTCGGATGGCCCGTGCACGGGTGCGGCTTCCCTCGGACGGTTACTACCGGGGCACCGGGACCGTTCGGCCTAGGAGGGAATTATGTATGGTATTTATGGTGCACATCATTCGGACGGTTTGCGACCGGCCAGTGTTATGATAAGCTATGATATCAGTAAGTTTGGGATCCTTCGGATATTGGGCTCACAACCCGTATCGAAGTGATCATAGGCTTATACATAAGAGATGCCAAGTCCATTACGGTGCGAAACACCGTGACCTTCATATAGTTAGGGTCGGTGGGCTGAGATGAGAGTTGGGTGCGGGCGCAGGGCCTGCGACCCTTATGTATTGTCAAAGTTTATGATTGGAAATGTTGCGTGAGTTGTATGATTCCTATGTAAAGTTTTAACCATTGCAGGCTAGGCAAAATGGGACGGGATGAGCACGAATCACTATGTTTATGTCCAGATTATGTCTAACTGTATCTGCTGCAGGCACGCGATATTGGACACATTTATATTAAGTTGATATGTAGAATGATTTCCATGAAACTGATCCTAAGGCTAAATTGAAAGATCACAAATTAAGATGCATGTTTCACTAAGTATATTAGTGTTTGGTTTGGGTACGAGCGGGTCTTGATCAGTGCGAAGCGAGGACGAAAGCACTAATCCCCCACTAGTTTGCCTGCAGGTTCAGGTATGATCGGCTCGGGGCAGAGCTTGGCTTGGACGTGCCGAGGCATGGAGTCATTGGCGTTTAAGAGGAGCTACCGCATAGGCGTTCGGACTTGCGACATGGAGATGTTCGTACGAAGACTACTTGGTGGCTATAAAGAGGCATAATGTATGGAACAATGTAATCCTTTGTGAGCTAGAGAGATCATGAGCGTTTTAGCCAATTGGCATATATGTTGGGCTATTCAGAGCCTTTGTAATCTTTAATTTTGTTATCAATAAAAGAGATTCTTATTGTATTCTTTGTTTCCTTCTGCTGCTTATGTTACGAATTTGAGATAATCACTATGTGAATCTGTTATCTAGCCTTGCACGAGCGCAACTCCAGGCTCGTGCGGCATCACGCCCCAGCGAGGACGATAATTCGGGTGAAATCTAGCGAGGATGAGCGATTTCCTGGATCGGGGCGTGACAACTTTGACATCGATTTACAGTATCACCCCGGGAAGACAAATGTGGTGGCGGATGCGCTGAGCAGACATCCGATGGCATGGTATCTGATGATAGATCGACATTTGCGGAAAGATCTGTAGAAGCTCGGTATCGAGATAGTTCGGCCAGGATCAGTGATACAGATGATGGCGCTAGACATTCAGTCAGGTTTGATGGGGCAGATTAAGGAGGCACAGTCTACAGATGAGAGCCTCCGCAGACTCAGGGCCCAGGCTTTAGGTGGATTGCTAGATGACTTCACCGTAGCAGAGGATGGATCCTTGAGGCATGGCAGCGGTTATACGTGTCGAAGGAAGAGCTGATAGAGGCAGTCTTGCAGGAGGCACATCGATCGCGATATTCTATTCACCCTGGTGCCAACAAGATGTACCGTGACTTGGGAACATCTTTGGTGGCACGGGATGAAGAGAGATGTATCACGTTTCATTTCGAGATGCTTAGTTTGCCAGCAGGTCAAGGCGGAGCGTCAGAGGCCAGCTGGTCTATTGTAGCCGTTATCCATTCCCGAGTGGAAGTGGGAACACATTATGATGGACTTCGTCCAGGGCTTCCTCGTTCCCAAGGAGGGAAGGATGCCATTTGGGTTATCGTTGACAGGCTGACGAAGTGTGCGCACTTCATACCCTTCAAGGTGGGGCTCTCCACGAGAAGTTGGCAGAGCTATACATGCAGCAGATAGTTTGCTTACACGGAGTACCAGTGAGCACCGTATCGGACCGGGACAAAGATTCACGTCCCACTACTGGAGGAGCTTGCAGGAAGAGTTGGGCAGTCGGCTCAAGTTCAGTACAGCGTACCACCCACATACAGATGGACAGTCCGAGAGGACAATTCAGATGCTAAAGGATATGTTGAGGACTTGTGTGCTGGACTTTGGCGGATCATGGGAGAGCCATCTGCACTTGGTAGAGTTTTTATACAATACAGCTACCAAGCCAGCATCGATATGTATCCTTTCGAGGCATATGGACGACGATGCCGTACACCGCTCTTTTGGGATGATATTGGGGATAGAGTTATGCCTGGGCCAGAGATGATCACTGATGCGGCAGAGAAGGTCAGGATGATCAGAGACAGGCTCAGAGTTGCTCAGGACAGACAGAAACACAGGGCCGATGCTAGTCGCAGACCGATGGAGTTCGCCGACGGAGATATGGTATTGGTAAAGATATCACCTACTAGAGGGACGATCCGGTTCGGACGAGGCAGCATATTGAGCCCCAGATACATTGGGCCGTTCGAGATACTTGGAGGATCGAAGAGGTAGCTTACAGGGTTGCACTTCCACCCAACCTAGCAGGGGTTCACGATGTCTTTCATGTGTCTCAGCTGAGGAGATACGTTCTAGACCCAACCATGTGCTAGATCATTCAGAGTTGGAGATCGGACCGAGCCTTGCAGTTACTGAGCAGCTAGTGGAGATATTGAACAGGATGAAGAAGAGGCTGAGGAACAAAGTCATATCCTTGGTACGAGTAGCTTGGAGCCGTCACTCTCGGGGGAATACTTGGGAGAGGTAGTCGGACATGAGGGAGAGATATCCTTACTTGTTCGACCCAACAGCCGCGAGAGAACAACCCGTTCCTGCTTGATACCTTAGAGGCTAGTCTTAATAGTAGCCTTAGTCATTGTTTGCATTGCTTGTTATATTAAATGTTTGTTGAGTCTTCTATCCTTGTGAATTTCGAGGACAAAATTTTTCAAGGAAGGAAGATTTTAAGCCCTAGATTTTTAAAATATTATTTTTATAATTTTAAATAGCATTTTTATCCTTAAAATAAGTTATTAATTTAGAAATTTTTTAGAATTTTTAAATGATTTTTAATGCTAAAAATATCAATTTATAATTTATTAATTATTTTAAATACGTTTTGCAATTAATTAATTTTTTTATAGCAGTTTGTAATAATCAATTTGTTTGTGCAAATTTTAATTTGCACAGAACATAGCGGAGGGGGCTTTATGCAAATTGGTTTTTGCATAAACCTATGGCGGTGGGTGTTTTGTAAATACCTATTATTGGGGGGGTTTGCAAATCGACAACCCGATCACCGCCTTCGTCCCGACTAACTCCGTCGACCTCGGCCTAAACCCTAACCCTAATTCCTAATTTACTGGCCGAAACCCTAATCCAAAACCTAACCCAGCCCTATAAATAGACCCCTAGACTAAACCCTAACCCTATTCTACTGCCCGACCGCCCTAGCCACGCCAAAGCCCCCTTTCATCCCCGACAAGTTCGTCGGAACCCTAGATCTAGGAGCGCCGCCCTTACAGGCCACGCCACCGTCAATGACCACCACCAATCGACGCGCCTTGAGGAGACGCCACCGCACCATTTTTTTTCGACCACCCCGACACCTCCTCCGTCGTGCGACGCCTCCGAAAGCCATGCTCGACGGACACGTACGTGTCATCTCTCCCACGCGTCGAGTCGTGTCTCGTGTAAACGTGTGTGGACTCGCCCAGTGTTGGGGAGTCCAGTGATGGGCATGGACACGGCATTTACGTGCGTGCGTGTCATGCTAACCATGGACACAAGATTCGTGTGCCCGTGTCCTAAACTGTTAGGACACGAATTTTAATAATTGGGTTATGGGTTTGGTCTATGTTAATGGGTTTAAACCCGCACAGTAACGGGTTTTAATATAAATGGGTTTACTGTTCATATTGGGTTTCGGGTTCGTACACACACACACACACACACACACACATAATATATATATATATATATATATATATATATATATATATATATATATTATATATATATATATATATATATAATATATATATATATATATATATATATATGTATATATATATTTTTATATAGTATATATATATTAAATATATATATATATATATATATTATATATAATATATATATTATATATATATATATATATATATATATATTATATATATATATCTATATATATGTATGTTATATATGTATATATATTTCAAATATAATTCTATGCAAAATGTTATTATGTGTAAATTCACAAGTTATTTATTATAATTTTGTGACTTGTATATTTCACTACTTTAATATAATTATTAAATACTTTAATATATATTTTAATATGAATTATTGTATTTATTAATCATGGCCATTTGGTGTCCAAACCTAGCATGGGTTTTTGGGTCCAAATGTGTATAAATACATTTAAAGTCTGTACAAGTCATATTGGACTTGATTCATGGCCTTGGGTTCCGTATCTGGACTTCGGTTCAATTTTGTATACGTGGACAAAATAGTAAATAATTGATTAATTATTTTTCAGAAATTGTTACTTGCTGTTTTTGAATTTTTATATATACTTTAATTGCTGTAAAAATATGGAAATAATTGTATTTAAATACTATGTTAATTTTAATTTAATATAATTTGTCCAGTATTTAGTTAGTACTTTTGTTATTTTATAAAAATAGGAAAATAGAGCTCATTTTCAGAGTACTTATGTTTACTGATTTTTAATAAATATCTATGAGGGTTTATAAATTCCAGACAAATTATTATAAATTTCTATAATTAACAAGGATCATTTTGTACTTTATTTTATGTATAATTGAGCTTTTGTCTATCTTAAAAATTGTTGGAACATATTGTACAGTCTGATTTAATTATTGAATAATTACGACTTATGATGTATTGTGTGATTTTGGGATATTGTAGTATTGGACATCACCCTGCCATAGTGTAAAGGCCTAGAAATTTAATTTAGGTATTGTATCACCCCACATTGGTCTCCTATGCTAAAGTTCACCATTTGGCTAGGTGTCCAGTCAGAAGTCGTGTCGCACAACTAGTGTCTTAGTGTTTAACTTAGTATGAAAACTAAGTTTATGTATTATTTCTACAGTGACGAGTCACCAGACATCTATAGCATTTTCTTTACTAACCTTGCTTTGCTAGAGGCAAGTACCTCTACAAACTTTATTTACAGCATATAATGAATTGTGTATAAACCGTATTAATATCTAAACTGCAAGTCGTATATCACATGTTTCATATGCTTCATATGCCCTCAGTATCCACCATACTTATACTGTCTCGTATCACTTACATGTTATAAAACGGGTTAAGAGAAAACTGTTAGTAGAGTACGTGATCATGCCCCCTTCTCCGTAGGTATTTACCGAGCACTGTTACATTCTATATGTAACTTTGTCGTATGTCTGATCCCGCATTTGTGTATGGATATACATCAATGCTGTTAAGTGTACGTATATACCCTTCAGAAAATTGATATGTACCACTGTACATCTTATTTTACCTATTGATTGATCACTCACCTGCTACAGTTTTAAACTTTAAAACAAACATAGGATGCCATGATAGATTATGATATGCCATGATTCCTACACTTTGTTCATTTCATGTTTTGTAAATTTAGTTTGTTAGAATCAATACTTACTTCCGTCCTGACAGGATAACGTTGTAGGTATACTTACCGAGGAGGAGTTGCTATGCGATTCCTATTATGGAGTTGCTGTCGAGGATCAGGCTTTATCTTACGAGGATATACCTGCGGGAAAACTCGTCTAGTTTGTTAATTTACTTGGGAATTTTGAGAGTAGTCATATTTAGACTACATATTTTATAAACTGGACCTGTATCCAGTTTACATTTTGGCCATGTACTCGGAACATATTTATATACGAGATGTTTGTGTTTGGATATATTCTGACTCATTATTACATATAGAACTGTTAGCACACTTTGGTCTTATCTTATTTGCCTTTAGAACAGCTTACTACGCTTTATCTCAAGCGTAGGCTGGACATGACTCGGCCCGGCCCAACAATTTGGGTAGCGGATCGTGACAATTTTTAATATCATTTACCAAAGTATTCATTTAATAAAATCATGTTCAAGAAAATATGAATATCATTTTATCAGGCTTCCACTGTATGGCTGCACAAAATTTCTTGCGAGTGTTTGAATATATTAACCTACTATCCAAAAGAATATTTCTTACATTACATTATTCATTACACTGGCATCGAATTCATAGTGATGGCATCGATGTACTGATGGCAATAACAAGAGATGAACATGCAGGATTACAATTTTGCTTCAGCAATAACAAGGGATGAACAAGCATGATTACATTATATATTAAACTGGCATCGAATTCATAATGATGGCATCGATGTAATGATTTTTTACAGAAAGCAAAAACATTACAATCAAATAAAGTTTTAGTGATCCCAGGAATGCATCCGTAATGAGGCTATCTGTAAACCCTAGGAATGCACCCAGGACTCATGAAATCTGTGAAGGGCATCTACAAATCAAAGGAATACACCAAAAGATCAATATCATCTGTGAAGGCCATCTGCAAATCAAATAAACGCTTCAACCAAAAAATTATAATCAAATTAAGTATACTTCATTCCAAGTCCAATAAACTGTATAATCCACGTTACAGTAATCTGCCCAATCTACGTTAGTAATTCAACATAGAACCTGCATAAATCACAATACAATAATCCAAATAAATATCAGAACTACTCTAAATTCAAGACCATATTACATTTTCCAAACAAATTACGAACTATGCATTACAAGCGAAAAGTTTAGTCTTACAATATTTCAATCACAAAATTTAGTTTGACAGTCAAGACCAACAAATATTCAGAACCATATTACAATTTAAATATTACTTTAAAATTGAAATAAAAGCTTCAAAACTCAAAAGATGAATCTTCATAGCCATCTTTATCTTCTTCTTCTTTCTTCTTTTTTTCTTCTTCCTCAAAATATCCTTCACCTACCCTTGAGGGGCAGAATAAGAAAAATTATAGTCAGTATGGACTCACTGTATATGTAGAAATGACATCCAGAAACATAAATAGAAGTATCAAAGTGAGGGCTAGCATTAAAGTGTCAATGTGCACAGTGTGTATTTTACATAAGAGTTTGGGCTAGCTCCATTTTCTTCTTCACGAGGGAAGGGAAATCTTATTCTTGGTCAGCAAATTCAACCTCTATCTGGTTAATCTTATCCAGAATCAATTTTTGATTATCGGATATAGTCTTCATCTCTTTGAAGACATTCTCAAAGTTTGCAGCAAGAAAATTATATTGATCATCAACCCTGTCCTTAGTGTTTTTGATTCCATAATTAGTTGAAGTTTTCTAGATGTTGATGGTTTGCTTGCAGCTGCTGCCCGTTTTTCAAACATTCGAGTGAAGGTTAGTTTTCTCATGGGGCCTTTATTTTTATAAACATTCCCTGCTAAGCTTGGGACAAAATGTGTACTAGCCATCGAGCATACAAATCCTCCGAAAGGGAGAGCTGTCCTTGCAGTTGGTTTTTCCACGAGATGCATCATTCTACTGAACATGTAGGAACCTATATCCATCCTTTTTTTCTTTCCCATATAATAAAGAAATTTTACTCTCTCGGGATGGATGGAAAACTCATGTCCAGTAGGGTTGAGTGTTTGAGATACGTAGGCATGCAACATTTTGAGGGGTCTTGGCACCCACTGATACACCTGTAATCTCGTGAATTGCATCCCTCGTGGAAACATTATCAATATCTTTCATATCAAACTCAGGAACTGGATCAAATCCATAAATTTCGTTGATGACAGCAGCATTTATCCTAATCAGTTTTTCTTTCAGAAACACCAGTTGTTGGTCCTCTTCTTTTTCTTTAATTTCAGTCGAAAGATTTGAGTAAAATTCTCTTACTATTGTTTGGGAGATTTTTTCAAGACAGAATTTGTTCAGTTTCTCCAATTGATAGAATTTTAATATATCCAAGAAAGCTTCGTCTTCGACATCATCCATCTTAATTGATCTTTCAGGCATAACAGCCTTTTTCTTGAAATATTTATTGTAAATCTTCTTAGATTTAGAGTCTTTAAATTTTTTTACCTCCTCTCCATCCTGGGACTTATTTGAGGATTGCTCTTCCTCTTCATTTTCTCTTCTGATGAGGATTCAAAATTCTCAGAGTACGCTGATGACTCTGTATCTGTTGCCACCTTAGCCTTCGCTTGAGTACGCCTTCGATCTTCATAAGTTGAGTCTTCCGATGACTCTGTATCGAAGATAGATTTTTTGGTCTTAGTCGAGCAATGAGTTTTTTTAGCCTTTTTACAGGTGGCTTGGCTGCCGCCTCCGCTTTCGTCGTCGCTGCCGCCGTCGCTGCTTTTGTCTCTGCCCTAGCAACCATAATCTTGGCTTTCGTCACCCTTGCAAGTTCTGCCCTTCGGGCCTGTATCGCATCCTTTTGTGGATTCTTCCCCTTCGGAGACGGTCGTTGTTTCTTCGGCGGCATTTTGATAAGAAAAGGGTTTGGAAGAGGGTTTGGGAGACGGAAGAGGGTTTGAGAGAAGAAGAGAAAAAATTCGACCGTCTTATATGACCTTGGGAAGTGGAAAAAATTAGAATAATTTTGAGTCTTAAATTAATTTTATTACTATTATTACTAATATAAGACGGTCGAATTTATTACTATTAAATTTTAAAAACTACTTTTCAAAATTAAATTTATTACTATTATTTGTACTGAAATAAAACAAACAATAATTAAATGTATGATGTGAATCTAACACGGAGAATGACCATTCTCCGTGACCTTAACACGGAGAATGGCCGTTCTCTTTCCATCCAAACACGGAGAATGCCCATTCTCCTGCATTCTAAAACAGGGAATGTCCATTCTTCGTCGTATTAACACGGAGAACGACCATTCTCCTTCTATTTAACACAGAATGTCCATTCTCCGTGGTAATGAAACGGAGAATGTACATTCTCCGTTATTTTAATACGAAGAATTACAAAGCAGAACTTCGAAAAAGTGAAAATTTTACCTTGTGCCTTTAGCTCTTTAACCTTTTCGCTATACTTTCCATTCTCAGCAAGAATCTCAGATTTCTCTCTTCGTAACTCCTCCAATTCATGCACCGATCCCTCCATCACAACGTTGACTGCACGTTGTTGGGCTTCTTGTGCCTCTAGCTCTCTAAGCTTTTATTGAGTTTTTCATTCTCAGCAAGAACCTGAGAATGCTGTCTTCTTAACTCCTCCAATTCCTGTACGACCCCTCCATCACGGTGTTCATTCCAAGTCGTTGGGGTCTTCTTGTTCAGCATTCTCATCCCCACCAGTTTGGTGGTGTCCCTCTCCCTCAAATGCATCTTCTTCTCGTATTTCTACGTCCTCTTCTAGGTGGCCTTCCTCTTTTCCGACAGCTATAACCAAATCTTTGAATATCTGTTTCGATCTAAATTTAATATGATATTCGCGTTTGAGGAAGACCGATATTTTGTACCCATTCCATGTGTAAAATCTCGGGTATTCACGTATTGGTGCGGACTTCCTTTCCACAAGCGTACTATGTTTCGCAAACCAATAGAGGAAGTATATTGTGCAACCTTCCATTTTGGAGTATGCATCGGAGTAATCCCCCCTTAGTTTTACTTGTAGTCCTCTTGATGCTCTCCATGACATACTCCAAGATTAACCTTGGCCAACATATTCTGTTGATAACTTCTATGCTGTCTACCAAGGCCAAGAATCTGTACGGCAAATTTGAACCGCCGGACTTTGTGAAGAATACTGTTTGGCACAAGTGAAAGATTATTAGCTTGGCCAAATCATCTGGATTAACATCGTTATCTCCGTCACGAAGCCGTTGTAACAATTCAAAGAACTTCTCCCTCACTTCCTTATTCGTGACTTCTGAGTGTTGTCCTTAGAATTAGCCAACAATCTTGTGAAGTGATCTCTACACAGGCGCAACGATGCTGGTGGTGTGGGCTGTTGTTGTTTTTCCATTATCAATCTTCTGTAATTAGCATCATCCTCACTATCATCCTTCAGCGGTAGACCGAAAATGGCTGCCATATCGCCCACACTCGGCGTTATTTTAATAGTAGTGCTCAGTTGAAAGTATTCGATACCAGATTTGTCTTCCACATAAGTACCTATCTAATTCTCAAGACCTTCTGAAACCTTGGCCAATTCTTGAGTGCAAACTTTGTTTTTGTAGAATACCTCGACAAAATTATAGAAACCGGTATTCTTCAAAGAATCGATAACTGGCTCGGGCAAACGGCCGCCATCTTCTTTGATATCATCCATAAGAGTTTGCATCATCTTGAAAGAAAAACGGAAAACTCTTAAATCTTTATTTCTGACAGTTTTTTTCCCTACAAAAAAGACAAAAATTAGGTTTCTGTCAACTGTTCTTGATTACTATGAGAATGGAAAACTCTTGAATGGCCATTCTCCGTCTTGAAAGAAGAACGAAAAACTCTTAAATGGCCATTCTCCGTCAAGTCAACACAGAGAATGGAATTAATCCTTCAATCTAACAAGGAGAATGGTCATTCTCCGTGATATTATCACGGAGAATGGTCCATTCTCCGTCAATATAAACTTGTAGAATGGAATTAATCCTACATTTTAACACTTATAGTTATACCTTCTTTTCCTCCTTCTTTTTGCCCTCCTTCTTGATTACTAGCCTCTGGCTCATGTGCCACCTTCTTAAATCTTTTCACAACAGCTCTCTCTTCTTGCATATCTACATCTTCTCCCTCTTCTCTAACTGGGGTTCTATTGATGCTGATGTTTGCGACATGGTGTGAAGATTGCGAATGGAGAGTCTCTGACGAGTTTTTAAAATAGGGTTTGAAGATTTTGGAGGATGAAACCTAGAAACGAAAAGGAGCAGCGTATGGAATAAGAGGAAGAATAGAAACTTTTTGGTTTGAAGAGTCGGTTTCGTGAGTGCCTTAAAAAAATAGTAGGGTAATAAGGTCATGTCGCACCCTTTTATATATTTTTAGCTAATTATGGGCACGCGATGAAATGTTATTTTGCGGTAGATTTTTTCATAAAACTTTTGCGATTTTTTGGCATTTTATAAATTTTCTCTTGTCAATAACTTGAGAATTTTTCTCGATACATAGGGTCAGAGGCATAAATCACTTTAGCACGAAGAGAGGGTATACCCATATGGTCAGAGGCACATGTTAGAAAATTTTAGGATTATATGGCAGCAAGATTATGAAACAAATGAACATTTTGATATCATTTTTATCCCACATTTTAAGAACATTACAACTCAACAAAACAAATGAACATAATACATTAGATAAAAGAAGAAGAAGAAAAAATTATCGTCTTCCATATTCAATCATTTCAGTTTGGACTCCTTTCTGCTTAATTATATTATATACGCAACTTGGATAGTACTTCATTGTGCTCTGAAGTTGTAATCCATTCAGCAGCTTTGCGTCTTTCTATTTCTGCATCAAACTGCATATAACAAATATAACATAAAAAATATTGCTCTAAAAAGTGTAAGTTTTTGACGACATATTTTTAGACTTACATTGAGAGAACGGTAGTCCAGACTACATCGGTCTTTCATGAATACAATTACAAAAATCCCACAATCAAGTAAATTGTCTTGGCGGGGAACATAAGGACGACGTTTTATTGCAAAAGTAGAAAAGCTGAACCTAGCATTCTCAACTTCAAAATCTCTTCTTCGAGAAAGAGATCCAAATTTGAAAGCTACAATTACCAGAATACAATATGTATTAGTATACCGCGGATCTTGTACACAATTCATAAAAATTGATGAATATGAGCTTACTATTTCTTTTATGACTGATTTGTTTTGAATCGATTCATCTTTAGATACAAGTGTGTCCCAAATTTCAACAGTCCTTGTTTTAACCAGAACTCTTGTAAGAGTATAGTGTCCGTCCAAAAGAATGGGTATGTATATCTGAATCATGATTAATTAGGTAAAACAAATTAGTAAATTTTCAGAAAATTAGGATTAATATTTAAACAAAAATACATTAATACCTCGTTACAAATGCTTAAAGATCCCATATAATCCTGAAAATATTTGTACTTCTTCCATATTTCATGAAGTTGTTTCTCAGATGGAGGTAACCTTGCTCTCTACATACACATCAATTAATACATTACGAACGACAAACAAACGAGAAAATTGTTAATGCATATGCATTGAAGAATAAAATGCTCACTCACCGTTATCCTTATTGGTAAAAACCATACATTAGCTTTATTGGAATTTCTTTTTCGTTCCTCCGCGGTGAGAAGAGCAGAGACAAGGCTTACAATCTGAATAAGTTATTAAAAATGTCAGCGATGGAATCGAAGTAAACATAGATGTCATCTTAAGAAGAAATATACTATCTATACATATCCTATCTTTAATTCTCGTTAAAGGAGCTAAGGACTTCATCTCATCCTGAGACACATAAATTTTGTTGCAAGATATATTATTTCTCTAAGAAAAGAAACGAATAAATTAGGAGAAAAAAACTGTTAGAATTAAATCAAAACTCACATTACTTACTCTTCAGGTCTATCATCCGCAAAAATATAGTCGTAATAACTCGAAGAACCACTAGTACACTTGCTAGGCTTCGAGGTTGAAGTTTTTGTTAAACATTTCAATGGTGTGACCGGATCTAAATTTTCACGCATTCTTTTCGAAGAACTGCTAAAGTCAGTTTTTTTTGTAGGACACAATGCGAGAATTCGGTCCATTGCTTTATCATGATTCTGTAGCAACACGTCCTCCTCATCGAAAGATTCAACGGAAACCTCCTCCACATTATTAAATACTCCAGATGAAGATGCCTTCTTCAAAGCTGGAGATTCTTCAATCATATCCAAACGCCAAGATAAATTCATTTGTTCAATTTCTATTGAACCAAGCTTAGAATTGATCGATACAACTTGAGCTGAAATCGTCGACAGTTGTTCTTCAATCCTGCGCAACATACACGGAATGAAGGTTTCATTTGGAGCTGGCAACCAATCTTCTACGTCTTCTACATTTCCCACCACACGAGTAGACATCTTGAGAACAAGAAAACTATTATATTTCAGAAAACTATTCTACGTATTTCAGAATAAATAATAGTTGAAACAAGAAAACTATTGTATATATAGCAAGAGAAAAGTACAAAAAATGAGGAAGATGGAAAGACAAATAAATTTCGAGACTAGCAAACAATCTACTAGCCATTTGATTGAGGAGGGCTCGAGGAAGATTCTACTAGCCGTTTGAAAAGTACAAAGGTTATCATGATTAACAATTTAAGAAACTCTATAAGAGGTTTAATTCTGCTGGTACTCCTCGTTGTTCGAGGAGGGCTCGACGAAGTCCGTCGCAAACCGAAACTTCTTCTTCTTTTCTTCTTCATCTCCGTTTCTCCTTCCACCACCAAACCATGACCTGTAGCTTTATAACAAAATTATTAAATTGTTAGATGAAACAAAAAAACAAATTACGGAAATATTACTAAATCAAAATCAAATAGAACACATATTCATAGAAAATATGAGATTAAAGATGAAAATGTTACAGAAGCAACACCACAATTTTACAACAACTATGCAGACTCTGCTAAGCAATAACTAAAATTAGGGATTGTGTCCTCCTTGGATTTAATTTACACGAAGAAGAGATTTGAGAGAACGAGTTTTATTGGCTTCCTAGCACTCTTCTTCCTCTGAATTCTTCCCTTACTATTATCCACATTGGCTACAGGAACTTCGTCCATGTCGTCGTCGGTGTCATCATCTAGATCACCAGCAGCGGTGGTGTCGTCGTCTACATCGCCTACAGACCTGGACACACTGTGTCCTTCCTTTTCGGCCGACACACAATTATTGTTATATATACGTAGTTGCACAAAAATTAAATTACATGGACGAAAGAGAAAGTAAATATGAGTTAATTTAGGGTGTTCATTGAAAAAATTGCATTGAAGAATGACCTGCTATAGCAAGTTAACAAGAGGTCAAAAGTCAAAAACAGTATTAAATGATGTCTCATGCATTATTTAATCTGAACCGTTGGATGAACATCCAACGGTTCAGATTTGGGATGTATCAATACATCCCAAAAGGGTGGATGTATTGTAGAATTTTTCACACACATATATATATATATATATATATATATATATATATATATATATATATATATATATATATATATATATATATATATATAATCGAATTGTGTAGCCATATTTATATAAATATAAGTATAATATTGTTGTTATTACTACTACTACTATTATTCCTATTATTAATGTTCTTATTATTTCTGTTGTTATTATTATTATTATTATTATTACTATTATTATTATTATTATTATCATCATTTTTATTATTATTATTTATCTTAGAAATTGTATATTAGTATCTTCTAATTATATTGTAACATAATACTATAATGGACTTGGCCTATATTTATTTTCAAATTAGGTTTCGGAACCCTAAAATACATTACCATATTAATTTTATGGTATTTTAAATAATGATGGATTTTATTTTATGTTATGTTGGGCCTTGAGCCAAATAAATTGAGAATAGAAGTTTAAATATTTTACTTAAAATAAGTTGGCCTTGGTCTTAGTATTTTTGGGTTTTAAATAAAATAGTAAAGTTACAAGTTTTGTTGATATTTTAATAATTCTGTTAAAATATATTTTCACAAGGATTTTCAAATATAAAAATAAGTCTTAAACTTGATATTATCTTCCAAAAGGTTTTATATATAAACTTTATCTTTCTAAAAAAGAATATGTAGATATTTTCATAATATTTTTATAAGATATATATTTGAATAATTTCTCCTTAAATAAAATCCTCCCAGATTAGATTATCCATGGTCCGTGACTAATCAAATATTCTCTATTCTTTTTCGGACGACTTCATATCGCACCTAGCCAACTGGACTATTCCGAACGCAAAGGTATTACCGATTTCAACAGCTAAGGACCCCATGGGAGTACAGTTTGTTGTTTGTTTTCGATATTGATGATTACTATATTTTACTGTTGGTCATTCTTTATGTGGTTTTTGTCTCCTTTTTATAATCTGTCATATTTTGTTAAGTCGGGAATGAGAAGTAACAGGGATGTGTGATCTGACCTTAGACATTGTAGATCTCGTACACATTGTTTATTTTCTACAAGTAGACCTCGTAGACATTGTTTATTTTCATGCAAGTAGACCTCGTAGACCTCGCGGTGTAGTGTCCCAGACCGATTACATGTCAAAGGTACTTCAAACATTGGAAGGTATTTTTGGTTTATTTATTTACTGTAGATTTTCTGTTGGTTGTCTCACGTCTTTTCCTATTTATTTTCAAAATATGTAACTAATGGCTAACCTCTGCTTTATAGTCATTTTCATATATTGGAACTGCATTCAGTGAATTGTACTCGTTCCATTCCTGACTGAAAACCAAAATTTTACAGATTAGTCGCGGCTGCCTTTAGTATCGGATTCGGGAGACATGGGTATATGCGGAGGCCAACCTAGAGGCTAGTTAAATAGTTTAGTATTCATGTAGCTGACTTTTTTTAATTTTGTGAGACATTGTACCTTGTATTCAAATGTAAACTTGTGAATATTGTAATTAATTTAGTTTTGTAAATGAGCAAATAAAGTATTTCTTTAATGCGATATTGAGCATTGTGGCTAGACAGCGTTCCACCGCCGATACTGCGGCGTAGGCTGGCTTAGACACGCGCTCGCATCCGTTTAAAAAAATGGGTGCGGGTCGTGACATATATCTAGGTATATTAGTTACTATATATATTAACAAAAAAAATCCGCAAATAAACTGAAAAATCGAATAAACCGAAAACCGAACCTATTTAATTCGGTTCAGTTTGATTCGGTTATGGGCCATTTCGGTTCGATTTCAGTTTTGCTTATTCGGTTTCGTCGAATTCGGTTTTTGGTTATTCGGTTCGGTTGGAACCAAATTAACCGAATACTCACCCCTACATCCCACCCAATTACCATAAGGTACAAATCCCCCAATTTAGACGAAAATCGTCTGTGGCTGACGGTCAACTCCTTCGACCAAATATTTAGGATAAAAATACCCTTGTCATTGTGATCTTTCCCGCGCCACCCCGTTCCTCCCTCCGACCAGAGCTCGATGCCCCCTCTTCACCTCTACCGCTGCGCTGCTCCCTGACCTCCGTGTTCCCCGTCGCGCCCCCTCCTCCACGGGTCCCCCGTCTCTCCCCCCTGCACGACGAAGAGGGAGGGGGGCATCGAGCTCCGGACGCTGCTGTCGGATATGCGCTGCGGGGATGGGTGGGAGTTGGCAGGGGACACGCAGAGGGGGGGAGGAGGGGGCGCGACGGGGGACACGATGGGAGGCGCGTTGAGGTCAGGGACGAGGCAGGGTGGCTCACGTAGTTGGGGCAGTGGCGGAAGGGGGGCGTGGAGGCCGGGGTTGTGGCGGTGGGGCGCGGCGAGCAGTTTACAGCGGCATCAATAACAACGAGGAGGGGGCCTGTTAGCGGGGTGGGTACGAAGGGGTGGGTGGATGGGTGGGCATGTCACGCCCCAGAACCAGAATACTGGAGAGCGGGGGAATGACTCAGCCAGCTACGTATTACGGGTAGATGAATACCGTATAATACGATCAATGCTGTCTAACAAGACGAGGGGATGCATACTGCATGAAAGTCTCCTATGGTCACTTCACATCTATTGTCTCAATCATTCAAACAAGAAACAGAAATAGAGAACATGTGAGATAAAGCAGTAAGGCGTCCCAAACGCTCAGTCAAAATGTTCTTGATATCTGGCTTTACAAAATACAGCCAGATGATGTAGTCAGTATACACAATTGTTATCAGCTGCAGCCTGACTTAGTTATAATTATGCAAAAGTAGGTACAAGACAATTCGACTAACATGTCGGTGCCAAACGGTAAAGTATAAAGTATTTAACAAAACGAGCGGGAAGTAAGAAAACCCACTCGAGCCCTCCTGCGATCATCCCTCTAGTGTTGACCATCGTGGAGGTAGAAGTAAGCTGGATCCTTGGGGACCGGCTCTAAATCTGGCCATGCAAAACCAGAGAGGTTAGACCTCTAATAGCAAGTACCGCAAGGAAGCACGATATGAGGGATTAAAACCAGTAATGAGAAAATATGATAAATAGATCTCTGCTTTCTACTGGGATTCACATAGTATCACGACACTTCGAACCAACCTCCCAACCAAACAAGAACAGAAGTTGGCACGTCATGTCCTGACATTCTGATCATCTCAGTTAGGTAACAGAGGACATACAGTACACAAACAAGTTAATTTAAACGGCCATTCAACTACTACGGCTTGCTACTGTGAGTTCCAAGTTATCCTGGAATTATGCAATAGAGATTCCTCAGTTCTTACTATGTGCAAGCAAGGCTAGTTTACCCAGTCAATCAATTGCGCCAATCATGAATTAGACGAGTCCCAGCAGGACGCCCGTCATCAATATACAATATACAATAGATAATATAACCAGATACCGCTCCCAGCCCGTGTGGCAGATTTGCAGTACCTGTGGGGACCAGCCGGCCTGTCGGGCACTACTAGTCCCAAGAGGGCTGCTATGTAAGAACTCGGGAATCTATTCTCTCCATGCAATCATTATTTTATTTAACTTAATAGTCTCTACGTTAAGTAAAATCCCATGCCGTGGGTGATGGTCATTCAAATGAGTACTTTCGTACGGGGTACGATATGCACAACTCTACAACGATACCAGTGCGGTTAGGTTGCAGGTCTTACATAGCGTAATGCAACAATCAGAACTAACCACGGAGTAATCATGCCTTGACCATAAAGTACACATGCTGCTTTTGTAAAATAAATAAATAAATAAATAAATAAATTGAAGCCTGCATGTGCCTGTATGTCAATATTCGAGATCAGCCAGTCGATTACAATAGTTCATAATTAATATGAACGTGTCTCATTCATTCAATTCAATAAGACGACTAGCCAGTCTCTTAGTTCCAACTAGGAACGCATGATCAATTATTAGTCAAAGTAACAGTCGGGGTCAATTCGTGACAAGGCATGAAAGTCAAATTAGTATTAAGCATGGTCGAGTCTATAACTAGCATAAAATAGTTGGTAACACATTCTTGAAGCCAAGAAAAATATCTACAACTTTCATGTTGGGAGTTGAAAAAAATTCTAGCCATAATTCAGTCAAAATAGGACATATAACAGTCAGAAACAACCAAAATAGGCATATGCGGCCTATTCTGCGACATGCATGCGGACCTACTGCGACATGCGGCTCATGCGGCCCTACTGCGATACCATATGCGGCTCAACTGCGACATACGGCCTATGCGGCCTAACCGCGACACCATATGCGGCTACTGCGACATGCAGCCTATGCGGCCCAACCGCGACACCATATGCGGCTCAACTGCAACATACAGCTCATGCGGCCCAACTGCGACATCATGCGGCTCTACTGCGACATGCGGCTCATGCGGCCCAACCGCAACATCTATGCAGCTCTACTGCGACATGTGCCTCATGCGGCCCAACAGCGATATCTATGCGGCTCTACTGCGACATGCGGCTCATGCGGCCCAACCGCGACATCTATGCGGCTCTACTGCGACATGTGCCTCATGCGGTCCAACCGCGACATCTATGCGGCTCTACTGCGACATGCGGCCTCATGCGGCCCAACCGCGACATCTATGCGGCTCTACTGCGACATGCGACCTCATGCGGCCCAACCGCAATATCTATGCGGCTCTACTGCGACATGCGGCCTCATGCGGCCCAACCGCGACATCTATGCGGCTCTACTGCGACATGTGGTTCATGCTGCAGATGAACATAGAAGTTTGACCAAAATTGTTTTGGCCATAACTTTCTCAAAATAAATCGGAATCTAACTTTTCAGAAGCCAAACTTCAGTAGAATTAAATTCTCTACAACATGGAACCACTTATTTTCGAAAACAGCAGAGTTTGATAGATCAAAACCATAAAATCCATATGAAAACCAAAACTTAAAACTTAGATCTACACCCAACCATCCATGGAAATCAAAAACTTCAAGACCTAAACTTGTAGAGGATGAGAAGATGAACAACATAGACTAAAAATAAATGGGGATGCATGAAATCCCTCATGGTGTGCAAGATGTACTTGCCTCTCACAGGTCGGTTAGGGTTTGGTGGAGGAGTAAATGTGAATGAATGAAGAGAGAGAATGAAAGAAGAAGTTTTATATCAAGGTCAAGTGGATCTCCACCATTCATTCTCTCCACCAAATCCAAGCCATCCATTCCTTTCCATGTTGAACCAAACCGAACCAAGTTGGTTTACCATGAACCGAAATGAACCAAGAGCCAAGAAAAAGCAGAAAATAAAATACAGAAAAATAATTAGCATAAAATTAAAAGAATTAAATATAAAATAAATGCATGACAGATACTAAATAAATTCGGGCAAGCGGTATACGTATAAAAATACGCATTTCGGGAACGGGGAGTGACATCTCTACCCACCTTAGATAAATTCCGTCCTCGAAATTTCAAATCCAAGCAGGATAGGAAAAACCGAGCTGATCTTGGTACAAGAAACTTGAGCAAGCAATCATTCTTCAATGTTTAACTAGCAGATAACATATCTATATTAACAATCTACGATATCAAGTAGTTCTATCTATGAGGTGACAAGCATGAGGGGTTAAGGCAATCAAGGTATACGGGAAGAAATATACCTTGTGAGTCAAACAGATGTGGATACCGTGATCGGATATCATTCTCACGTTCTCACGTTGACTCTCCTAATGAGTGATGACCCCAAGCAACCCGGACAAGGCTAATTGTTCGGTTCTTGAGTATCTTCTCTCTCCGGTCCAAAATGGACACCGGCTGCTCCTCGTAAGACAAGTTGGTACCAACAACCAACTCAGAATGATCAAGGATATGGCTGGGGTCCGATACATACCTTCGCAATTGAGATACATGAAACACGTCATGCACCTCTCGTAACGAAGGTGGAAGGGATAAACGATAAGCAACATCGCCTACCCTATCAAGGATAACGAATGGTCCTACGTATCGCGGACTCAACTTCCCGCAAATGCCAAATCTAATGACCCCACGGGTAGGTGAGATTCGCAAGAACATGTGGTCCCCAACAGAAAACTCTAGCGGTCTATGATGCTGGTCCGCCCAATGACGATGCCGATCCTGTGCAACTCGAAGTCGCTCTCTAATTCCCTTAACCAATTCAACTGTCTGAATAATCATTTCTGGGCCTAACATCTTCCTCTCCCCGATATCATCCCATGCTAGTGGCGATCTACACTTCTTACCATATAGAGCTTCGAATGGCGCCATCTGGATACTGGCTTGATAACTGTTGTTGTATGAGAACTCAACTAAGTGCAGGTGGCTCTCCCAAGATCCTCCAAAATCTAGGGTGCAAGCTCGCAACATATCTTCTAAAGTCTGAATTGTTCTTTCTGATTGTCCGTCCGTCTGTGGATGGTAAGCCGTGCTAAATCTTAACTTGGTGCCCAGACTATGATGTAAGCTCTTCCAGAAATGTGATATAAAACGGGTATCTCTGTCTGACACAATACTGACAGGGACTCCATGCTGTCTGACTATCTGTTGCATATACAACTCTGCCAACTTTTCTGTAGATTACCCTACTCTGAAAGGGAGAAAGTGTGCCACCTTTGTAAGCCGATCTACTATCACCCAAATAGTATCTTTACCACTTGGTGATCTCGGTAAACCGGTCACAAAGTCCATTGTGATGTGCTCCCACTTCCATTCCGGGATAGGAAGTGGCTGTAATAACCCAGCTGGCCTCTGCTGTTCTGCCTTCACTTGCTGACATACCAAGCAACGGGAAATGAATCTAGCTATCTCCCTCTTCATCCCGTTCCACCAGAAGTGCTGCTTGATATCTTGGTACATCTTGGTCCCTCCAGGGTGTACAGAATACTGAGAACTGTGAGCTTCCGTCATAACCTCCTGTCTGATATCTCCACAAGGCACACATAGACGTGACCCAAACCTAAGTGTACCATCCTCATGAATCTGCATCTCCTTCCTGAGTCCTGACTCACATTCTGCCCTAAGCTTCTGAATCCTTGGGTCCTGTGCCTGAGCTGCCTTGATCCTGTCTACCAAGTCGGATTGAACTCGTAGACTCGCCAGAATTCCTACATCACTAGGAAGTATAACCTCGATGCCCATCTCCTGAAGGTCCTCTAAAATGTGCTTCTGTGTTGTCAACATAAATGCGCCGCCTCTCCTGCTAAGAGCGTCTGCTACCACATTAGCCTTGCCTGGATGATACTGAAGCTCCACGTCATAATCCTTGATCAACTCCAACCATCTTATCTGTCTCATGTTCAGCTCCTTCTGAGTAAAGATGTACTTCAGACTTTTATGGTCCGTGTACATATCCATTCGATCACCATATAAGTAATGCCTCCATAGCTTCAAAGCAAATACTACTGCCGCCAACTCCAAGTCATGAGTTGGGTAATTCTTCTCGTGGTCCCGAAGCTGCCTAGATGCATACGCTATCACCTTCCCATGCTGCATGAGGACACATCCAAGTCCTTTACCTGATGCATCACAATATACTGTAAAACCTTCGGGTCCAATTGGCAATGTAAGAATAGGTGCTGATATCAACTTCTGCTTCAAGGTGTCAAATGATGCCTGGCACTCTGCCGACCAGACGAATGGCACATCCTTCCGTGTCAAGCGGGTCATGGGTGCTGAAAGTCTTACAAAATCCGATACGAATCTCTTGTAATATCCTGCCAATCCCAAGTAACTCTGTACATCAGCTACGGTCTTGGGTACTGGCCAGCTCTCTACTGCTTCTACCTTCTTGGGATCTACTGCTACTCCAGCTCCTGATATGATATGACCCAAAAATAAAATATGATCCGTCCAGAACTCACACTTGCTGAGCTTGGCATACAACTGGTTCTCTCTCAGAACCTGTAACACTTTCCTGAGGTGGTCTTCATGCTCCTCTTCACTAGTAGAGTATACAAGAATGTCGTCAAGAAACACAACGACAAACTGATCTAGGTATGGCATAAAGATGCGGTTCATCAAGTCCATAAATATTGCTGGAGCATTGGTCAAACCAAACGGCATTACCAAGAATTCATAATGCCCATACTTCGACCTGAATGCTGTCTTGGGAATATCCTCCTTCCGAACCCTCACTTGATGATACCCTGAACGAAGATCTATCTTGGAGAAAACTCTAGCCCTGCTCAACTGATCAAATAAGTCGTCGATCCTGGGTAATGGGTACTTGTTCTTTACTTTGCCGCGTTAAGCTTCCTGTAATCAATGCACAATCTGGATGATCCATCCTTCTTTCCTACAAGTACCACTGGTGCTGCCCATGGCGATATGCTAGCTTGGATGAACTTCTTCTCCTTCAGTTCCTCTATGTGCTGATATACCTTGGTCAGCTCTGAATCCGTCATTCTGTAAACTCGATCTGATATCGGTTTAGTTCCAGGTGCCAGTTCTATACTGAACTCAATATCCCTAACCGGTGGTAGACCTGAAAGTTCTTCAGGAAATACGTCTAGAAACTCTTCAACTACCTTCGGAACTTGAACTTCTTCCATTGTCGTCACTACTCCCTGCTCTTGCTGAGTTGCCACTGATCTGAATAAGGTGAACCTCTTCATGCCTGGAATATCAAAAGATACACTCCCTCTACGACAATCTATTATCGCATGACTGTCTTTTAGCCAGTCCATGCCTAAGATAACGTCGAAATTTCTAACAGGAAATTCTATCAACCGGGCGGGTAAGGAATGCCCGCAAACTACAACGCTACACGCTAGAATAACTCTACTAACTCCTACGAGCCCATTGCCAGTGAGTATATTCAACCTCCCTGGCAATGCCTTGAACTCCATTCCTAGCCGTGTCGCAAATTGTGCAGATATAAATGAGTGTGATGCTCCTGAATCAAACAATGCTACTGCGGAATATGAGGCGACGAGAATGTTACCTGCCACAACATCTCCCGATGCTAATGCCTCTTCCAAGGACAGAGTGAATGCCTGCCCTCGACCTCCTTGTTGGTTCCCATGCTGTGGCCTAGCCTGGTGCTGCTGCTGGCCCCTTCCCTGATGATGCTGGGGTGGTCTATGCTGGTGCTGTTGTATCGGCGGGTCCCTGCTGCCGAAACATCTGAGCTTGCGGTATTAACGGACGCTGGGCCAATGGTCTCACTGCCACTGCGGGTCCTCGATACTGTCCTGCCCCTGGTGCTGGCAGAGCAGGAAACTGCTGCACTGGTCCTCCTGATCTTGAATTCATGGGACATATGGTAATCCGATGATCTGGATTTCCACATATCAGACATAGTCCGTTCAATGTTCGACACACATCTCTAGTGTGCCCTATCTTCCCACAATAAGTGCAGCCCGTCGGGGGTTGCTGGTTCTTCTTCTGTTGCTGCTGCTGCCTGGGTGGTGCTGGCCCTCGCATCGCCACATCGTAGATGCGAATGCCATGAGACGGTACTGTTGTTCGGGGAGCTGCTCTCCCTCCTCCTTCAATCTGACTGTGGGATCTCTTCTGACCTCCAGTCCTTGCCGTGATCCTCTGAACGGTGATCTCATGCTTTCGGGTTGCCGTCAATACCTCATCAAAAGTCTGATAGTTGTGCCCCTCTATCAATTGCAAGAGCTCAAGATGAAACCCTTGCTGGAATCTTATAGCCCTCTGGCTCTCTGTCGCTACCATCTCTGGGGCGAACCTACTCAATCTGCAGAACTCCGCTGCGTAAGCATCTACCGTCTTGCCGGCCTGCTTGAGGTTGATAAACTTCTGTTGTAGCTCAAACTGCGCCACAACTCTATAGTACTTCGTCTTGAATCTTGCTGTGAAATCGTCCCAAGCAACAGGACGTCTGATACCTACTTCCTCTGATTCCCACCAATCACGTGCGAGATCCTGAAGTAACAACTTCACTTGATCCACACGTTCTTCTGCCGGCACCTTAGCTGCTGTCAGAATAGCCTCAATATCCTTAAGCCATGCATCTGCTGAGATGGCATCTTCCGTGCCCTCGAAATGACGGGGGTTGTACTTGCAAAACCTGGCTGATGCTCCTGAATCTGGCCTCGTCCCTCTTTCCAATGCCGTCTGCAACCCTTGGTTGAGTAGTACGTTCTGCTCCTGCAACTGAGCGTGCATGCGCTGCTGGGCTAACATCTGATGTTGTTGGGTAGCCATCATTCCTCTCATGATCTCCAGAAGGGCTGGTGTGTCCACTTCCACAGGGGTAGGTGGAACTGTTGGTGGTGGTGGAACATCCGGATACTGCGGTCCAGTTGCTGCTTCCACTATTACTTCTTCTTGGATGGTCACTTGAGTTAGTACCGACCCTTGTTACTGACCAACATGGTCAGGTTGTCCGTGTTGCTCTTGTTGTTATTGTCCAGTCCTGACAGATGCGGACGAGGTGCCCCTAAGAAAAGGGACAAGAGAACAATCAAACGATCGGACTGGAAAGATCAATGAAGTCAAAGGATACCGGAATGTCAAGCTAGAGTCGAGAGTAACGAATCATGAGATCAAGGGGAAACATGTGTGATTGAGACATCCTATAAATTAAAACACCCCACAAGTCTGAAACCAGACCTGCATGGGCCACCACTAAAACCTTGTCACGCCCCAGAACCAGAATACTGGAGAGCGGAGGAATGACTCAGCCAGCTACGTATTACGGGTAGATGAATACCGTATAATACGATCAATGCTGTCTAACAAGACGAGGGGATGCATACTACATGAAAGTCTCCTATGGTCACTTCACATCTATTGTCTCAATCATTCAAACAAGAAACAGAAATAGAGAACATGTGAGATAAAGCAGTAAGGCGTCCCAAACGCTCAGTCAAAATGTTCTTGATATCTGGCTTTACAAAACACAGCCAGATGATGTAGTCAGTATACACAATTGTTATCAGCTGCAGCCTGACTTAGTTACAATTATGCAAAAGTAGGTACAAGACAATCCGACTAACATGTCGGTGCCAAACGGCAAAGTATAAAGTATTTAACAAAATGAGCGGGGAAGTAAGAAAACCCACTCGAGCCATCCTGCGATCATCCCTCTAGTGTTGACCATCGTGGAGGTAGAAGTAAGCTGGATCCTCGGGGACCGGCTCTAAATCTGGCCATGCAAAACCAGAGAGGTTAGACCTCTAACAGCAAGTACCGCAAGGAAGCACGATATGAGGGATTAAAACCAGTAATGAGAAAATATGATAAATAGATCTCTGCTTTCTACTGGGATTCACATAGTATTACGACACTTCGAACCAACCTCCCAACCAAACAAGGACAGAAGTTGGCACGTCATGTCCTGACATTCTGATCATCTCAGTTAGGTAACAGAAGACATACAGTACACAAACAAGTTAATTTAAACGGCCATTCAACTACTACGGCTTGCTACTGTAAGTTCCAAGTTATCCTGGAATTATGCAATAGAGATTCCTCAGTTCTTACTATGTGCAAGCAAGGCTAGTTTACCCAGTCAATCAATTGCGCCAATCATGAATTAGACGAGTCCCAGCAGGACGTCCGTCATCAATATACAATATACAATAGATAATATAACCAGATACCGCTTCCTGCCCGTGTGGCAGATTTGCAGTACCTGTGGGGACCAGCCGGCCTGTCGGACACTACTAGTCCCAAGAGGGCTGCCATGTAAGAACTCGAAAATCCATTCTCTCCATGCAATCATTATTTTATTTAACTTAATAGTCTCTACGTTAAGTAAAATCCCATGCCGTGGGTCATGGTCATTCAAATGAGTACTTTCGTACGGGGTACGATATGCACAACTCTACAACGATACCAGTGCGGTTAGGTTGCAGGTCTTACATAGCGTAATGCAATAATCAGAACTAACCACGGAGTAATCATGCCTTGACCATAAAGTACACATACTGCTTTTGTAAAATAAATAAATAAATAAATAAATAAATTGAAGCCTGCATGTGCCTGTATATCAATATTCGGGATCAGCCAGTCGATTACAATAGTTCATAATTAATATGAACGTGTCTCATTCATTCAATTCAATAAGACGACTAGCCAGTCTCTTAGTTCCAACTAGAAACGCATGATCAATTATTAGTCAAAGTAACAATCGGGGTCAATTCGTGACAAGGCATGAAAGTCAAATTAGTATTAAGCATGGTCGAGTCTATAACTAGCATAAAATAGTTGGTAACACATTCTTGAAGCCAAGAAAAATATCTACAACTTTCATGTTAGGAGTTGAAAGAAATTCTAGCCATAATTCAGTCAAAATAGGACATATAACAGTCAGAAACAACCAAAATAGGCATATGCGTCCTATTCTGCGACATGCATACGGACCTACTGCGACATGCGGCTCATGCGGCCCTACTGCGACACCATATGCGGCTCAACTGCGACATACGGCCTATGCGGCCCAACCGCGACACCATATGCGGCTACTGCGACATGCAGCCTATGCGGCCCAACCGCGACACCATATGCGGCTCAACTGCGACATACAGCTCATGCGGCCCAACTGCGACATCATGCGGCTCTACAGCGACATGCGGCTCATGCGGCCCAACCGCGACATCTATGCGGCTCTACTGCGACATGTGCCTCATACGGCCCAACCGCGATATCTATGCGGCTCTACTGCGACATGCGGCTCATGCGGCCCAACCGCGACATCTATGCGGCTCTACTGCGACATGTGCCTCATGCGGCCCAACCGCGACATCTATGCGGCTCTACTGCGACATGCGGCCTCATGCGGCCCAACCGCGACATCTATGCGGCTCTACTGCGACATGCGGCCTCATGCGGCCCAACCGCGACATCTATGCGGCTTTACTGCGACATGTGGTTCATGCTGCAGATGAACATAGAAGTTTGACCAAAATTGTTTTGACCATAACTTTCTCAAAATAAATCGGAATCTAACTTTTCAAAAGCCAAACTTCAGTAGAATTAAATTCTCTACAACATGGAACCACTTATTTTCGAAAACAACAGAGTTTGATAGATCAAAACCATAAAATTCATATAAAAACCAAAACTTAAAACTTAGATCTACACCCAACCATCCATGGAAATCAAAAACTTCAAGACCTAAACTTGTAGAGGATGAGAAGATGAACAACATAGACTAAAAATAAATGGGGATGCATGAAATCCCTCATGGTGTGCAAGATGTACTTGCCTCTCACAGGTCGGTTAGTGTTTGGTGGAGGAGTAAATGTGAACGAATGAAGAGAGAGAATGAAAGAAGAAGTTTTATATCAAGGTCAAGTGGATCTCCACCATTCATTCTCTCCACCAAATCCAAGCCATCCATTCCTTTCCATGTTGAACCAAACCGAACCAAGTTGGTTTACCATGAACCGAAATGAACCAAGAGCCAAGAAAAAGCAGAAAAATAAAATACAGAAAAATAATTAGCATGAAATTAAAAGAATTAAATATAAAATAAATGCATGACAGATACTAAATAAATTCGGGCAAGCGGTATACGTATAAAAATACGCATTCCGGGAACGGGGAGTGACAAGGCACGGGTGCATGCGCGACGGGGAGGGTCTGCCGGCGGGGCGCGACGACGGGGGTGGGGGATCGAGAATGGGGCGTGGGAAGGAAAGAAGACAAGGATATTTTGGTCAACTTTTTTTGGGGTCAAAGTGCTTGACTGTTAGTATAAGACGGTTTTCACCAAAAGTGAGAGATTTAGTACATTATGTTAATTGTGTGAGATGCAACTTGATTGATAAAATTATTTATAAGGGCACATCAAAAGTTGATCAGGGCTAGTCAGGATTGGGGCCATGTTTGAGGGAAAATTACTCGGACTATCCCATTTTCCTACTCATGGGGCTGTCCCAACCCCACACCCCCCAAACCCCAAATTTCACTCTCATTTGCAAATTTTACTCTCTCTCTTCCAAAATCCTAACTTTCTTCCTCCTCTCTTCTTCTCTTTTCTTCTTATTCTTCCTCTTTTCTTCTTCTTCTCCACCATTTCTCACTCCCCAAACTATATATTCTTCTTCATCTTCTTCTCCACCATTTTTTACTCTAAACCCTAGTTTTCTTCTCCATCATTTCCATCAAAACCTAGTTTTCTTCTTCACAATTTTTATTCTCATCATTTTGATTCCTCACAAAACCCTAACATGTTATTTTATTCTTTCTCACAAAAATGCATGAAAGTAGCCCTAAAATGCATATTTCACTATATTATCAAGATGTAAATAAATCTTAACATATGTTTTTTCATTCGGTCATTTCGATTTTAGAACTGCTAGAAATTGTAGCTGTCCTAAAATGTACTTGCTGTACAGCAAGTCCCTTTCAGGACTGTCACAAAATTCTCATTAGTTCTCAATACTTCTAGGACTGCCAGAAATTATGACGGTCCTGTTGTACAGCAAGTCCCATTCAAGACTGCAACAATTTGGCTCTGTTCAATCTTCAATACTTCTAGCCATTCAGGACTGCAACAATTCCTGGCAGTTCTCAATACTTCTAGCCATTCAGGACTGCAACAATTCCTGACAGTCCTCAATACTTCTAGGACTGCCAGAAATTGTGGCAGTCCTGAGATAAAATTGCTCAACCAATCGATTTCTTCTAGAATTAGGGTTTCATCCATAATTTCTTCTATTAATGAAGAAAAATTATTAATAGATTAATAGATTTGATAGATTTGATAACCCATTTCTTTTACAACTAGGATTTGATCCATAAACTAGGGTTTGGAGAAAAATTGTAAGAAATTAGAAGAGAGCAAAAAAAAAAAAGGACTGCCACAAAATAATAATAAAAAGAGTTGTCTTTTATACCTAAGAATGGGATAGTCCTGAGTAAATTTTTTTAATGACAAACTTGTAAATAAATAAAAGTTAAGAATGGGACAACCCTAATCAATTTTTGATGTATCCTTATAAATAACCTTGATAAAGTAGAGTACAATTCAAAATTTCTCAAATCAGAAAGAAATGAAACTACACGTTGCTAATATTCGATTTTTTTTTTTTTTTGAAATCTCACGCGCACACACAATTCGGAACTTTGTCCCTCCATGTGTCCGCTCTAATACATTTTTGGAAAAATTTGAGTGGCACCCCACATTTGTTACGCTTATTTAAGGTGCACCCCACATGATTACATTAATGCATAACACCCCAGTTTGGACGGTTTCTGTCTAAAACTAACGGTCAACCCCGTTGACTAATTTTTTTTGACGAAAATACCCCATCATCACCATCATCATCATCATCAACTCATCACCACCACATCCACCATCATCACCGCCCCCCTCCCGCTCCGGCCCCCCCTCCGCTCCGCCCCTAGCCCCCACCGCCGCGCGCTGCTGCTGCCGCGCGCGCTGCTGCTAGGGGCGGAGCGGGAGGGGGGGCGGTGATGATGGTTGATGGTGGTGGTGGTGATGATGATGATGTTGGTGGTGGTGGTGGTGGTGATGGCCGGGGGGTGGAGGGGGACGGTGCGGCGAGGTCGGGGAGGGGGTGGGAGAGAGCGGCGAGGTCGGAGAGGGAGGGGGGGAGAGCGGCGACGCCATGGAGGGGGCCGAGCACGCGGGGTGCGGAGGACGGGCAGCCACGTGTGACGGGAAGGGGGGGACACAAAAGGAGACAAGGGCATTTTCGTCAAAAAAAATTTTGATCGTTAGTTTTAGACAGAAACTGTCCAAAGTGGGGGGTGTTATGCATTAATGTAATCATGTGGAGTGCACCTTAAATAAGCGTAACAAATGTGGGGTGCCACTCAAATTTTTCCTACATTTTTTTTCTAATATTCGCAAATTGCCAATTATATTTGGGAAGATTTATGAAATGCCCAAAAACTAAAAAAGTTTTATGTAAAACCCACCGCTAAAAAAAACTTTCATCGCGTGCCCAGAATTAGAGAAACTTATCCAAAGCGGGTTCCAAATGACCCTTTTGCCCTTCCTTTTAATTTATTGGAAACACCCACAAAACTGCTCTTAAAAAAACGTTTCAATACTCCATCTTCTTCCATACGCTGCTCACTTTCGAATCTAGGTTTTCTCCTCAAAAATCTTCAAAAACTCGTCGAAAAATTTCGGAAAGACCGGGACGAACGACAAAAGTGCTAAAACGGAGGTCCAAACATCATTTTTTTTGCGAATCTAAAATTTCGGAAGGCCGTCTAACAGTGAAACTATTACTTTCAATCTCCTCGACGATACGCTCATTTTGCGACAAACGGGACCTCGTTTCGACCTCCCAGTCAAAAGTTATGGCCCTCCAAAGTTTCAGCTAACCATAAAATGCAGGAGAATGGCATTCTCCGTCTTAATTTACACGGAGAATGACCATTCTCTGTCTTAATTAGGACGGAGAATGACATTCTCCGTCTTAATTTACACGGAGAATGGTCATTCCAGTGTTAAAACGCAGGAGAATGATTATTCTCCGTGTTAGAAACACGGAGAATGCCATTCTCCGTGTTAAATGAAACGGAGAATGTCATTCTCCGTGTTAAATAAAACGGAGAATGTCATTCTCCGTCCTAATTAAGACGGAGAATGGCCATTCTCCGTGCTAAATTAAACGGAGAATGACCATTCTCCGTCTTAATTAGGACGGAGAATGCCATTCTCCGTGTAATTTATCACGGAGAATGGTCATTCTAGTGTTAAAACGCAGGAGAATGACCATTCTCCGTGTTAGAAACACGGAGAATGCCATTCTCCGTGTAATTAGGACGGAGAATGCCATTCTCCGTCTTAAATAAAACGGAGAATGCCATTCTCCGTCCTAATTAAGACGGAGAATGACATTCTCGGTCCTAATTAAGACGGAAACGGAGAATGTCATTCTCCGTGTTAATTAGGACGGAGAATGGCATTCTCCGTCTTAAATAAAACGGAGAATGGCATTCTCCGTCCTAATTAAGACGGAGAATGCCATTCTCCGTCCTAATTAAGACGGAGAATGGTCATTTCCAGTGTTAAAACGTGTAATTTAGTTTTTTCAGGAATAAAGAGTTTCGTTCTTCTTTCAAAGCGATGATAATTCTTATGGAAAAGAAGAAGAAAGATCTTCCTCCACAATTGAAGATCTGAGTTCAAATGTCTCCACGATGAAGATGATGATGATGGTGATGATGATGACGAACGATGATCTGAGTTCGACTGAAGAAAAACACACCGAACTACGAACGATCTTTGCGATCTCTGCTGAATATGAGAGCAATGGAATTCAGATTTTCCGTGAAGAAGAAGAAGACGAAAATCGCAATCCAGATCTGAGTTTTTGAATTCAAATACATATAGATGACCAATTCGCGCGGAGGGGGTAGTTTCAGTATTATAAAATAGTAGTTTCTAGCGGGTGGCATCTAAAAGGGAATCTTGGAATATTTAACGTGAAAATACTTAATTCTGAGTATTTCATAAAACTTATCCAGCGGGTGGGCATTTCATAAAAGTCCACCCCGAAATTGGGTTTCTCAGCAATTTCCTACATTTTTTCCTACATTTTTCCTATATTTTTTTCCTAATATTCGCAAATTGCCAATTATATTTCTCCTAGTTTCTTCTTCTTCTCCGCCATGCTTCTCCGACCATTTCCGATTCCACTTCGAAACCCTAGAATTCCGATTCTCCCCCCTCCCAAAACCTTAATCCTAAGAATTAGAAACCCTAAAATCACCTCCTCCTCCTCCCCTCCCTCCCCTTCCCCTGTTCTCCAGATCAAACCCTTCCTAGGCCAATGGCGGCCCATCCTCAAGGGCTGGTTCTTCAGCTCCCTCTCCGTCTGCTGCCTCTCCCTCTCCGTCCCCCGCCTCGCCGCATCCCCTCCCTCCTCTCCTCCCCGCCCGGGCTCGACGCGCTCGCGAGGGAGGGGACGGCCCTCGTCCTCCTCGCGCTCGCCCGGGCCTCCGCCTCCTACCTACAGCAGGCCTTCCTCTGGGAGGCAGCACTGCGGTCGGCGTACGCTATCAGGCTACACGTCTTCGGCCGAGTCCTCGAGCGGGACCTTGGGTTCTTTGAAGGGGGCGAGGGCATCCCGGCCGGGGACGTCGCACACCGCCTCACCGCCGAGGCTTCGGACGTCGCCGACACTGTCTATGCTCTCTTGAATGTGAGGAAAAATCGTAGTTTCTTTGAATTTGGTGATAGTTAAGGTGCATTTGATTGCAAGGTGGAAAATAAATTAAGGGGTCCGGCTATACACACCCCAAGACTTGCTAAGGACACCCCACATAACTTAAATGTCATGTTAAAAGACCAATATCCCCAAGGCTTTCTAAGAAGTACTAAGAACACCCCACCAAAAAAAAAAATTCTGCGACAAGCACGACAAATACTTGTCGAACGAACAATGGTCTGTTCGACAAGTATTGGTCGAACATGTCTTCTTCTGTTCGACAAATACTGGTCGAACGTGTCTTCTTGTGTCGACAAACACTGGTCGAACATATTCTAATCGAACATGCCATCTTCTGTTCGACATATTCTGGTCGAACGTACACATTATAGTTCGACTGTCGTGGGTCGAACATTCCTCAGTGAGTTCGACAAACCAGGGTCGAGCTACCCGTGAATACATCCAAAATTTTTTCTATTTTTTTTGTTTTAACAACAGTTTATGGTCGGCGGAGGGGGGATCGGAAAGCGGGGGGAGGGGAGGAGGAGGAGGAGGGTGGGGGGGGGGGGGTCAGCAGAGGCGGCGGCGGGTCGGGGGAGGAGGCGGCGGCGGGTCGAGGGAGGAGGAGGGTCGGCGGAGGGGGGAAGGGGAGGGGAGGGGAGGGGAGTATGGGGTGTGCTCAGCAACAAGGGTAGAATATGATTTTTTTTTTTGAAATGGGGTGTCCTTAGCAAGTCTTGGGGTGTATATAGCCGGACCCTAAATTAATTCCACGAAATTATTTCCTATGGGTTGGGCCCAGTTCATTTTCCATCATTTGAAAAAAGGGAAAATGATAGTTTTTTGGAAAATAATTCCGTCAAAAATATAAGCTATCAAACACTACAATTGGTAGAAAATTTGTTCTAGAAATTTTCCGTGGAATAAAAGCTCAATCGAACAACCTTATTGGAAAAAATTGTATCTCGAATTGCAAAATTTCCAAGACCCTAACTTTATTCTATGTGAATGTAAGGAGCTAGTTGTTACTAGTGCTACAACAATAGTACAATGGTAGCTTTAGCGAGCGACAACCCATGTTGCATGGACATGATTACAAGACAACACGATACGGACACGCTGCCATGGACACGCCCCCCATAAAATGGTGTAACCTAGTGCATTTTAGAGTATCAGTGTCGTGTCCTTTGGAGTGTATGTGCTTCCTAGACGGCAATAATTGGCAACTAATGCCCTTCTGAAATGTTACTTGGTACTGGATATGGAGTGAGGAGTTGTTACAACAATGCTAAGTTTACAACCATTGGACTTACAGCCCTCTTACAACCGCCTAGGTGGCAATTGCTAATTGGGTCCCCTCTCCCCCCCACGCCACATGGGGAGAGGGGACCCAATTGGAAACTGCCACCTAGATAGTGTAAGTAGGTTGTAAGCTAAATGGTTGTAATCCTAGCATTATAGCAGATGTAAATAAATTCTAGCTTTAAGCGCTCTTGAAAGTAAGGAGTCAGTTATCACCCTACTTGTAGCTTGTCGTTTTAGAACTTGTGCTTAGTACTGGAATGTTGGAAAGTTGATATTTTGGTAACGGTTAGTACCAATTGGTATTTGATCTTTTTCTTCCATTAATCTCTGAAGGGCCACATCCCATATTTGCAGTCCGGTCCCAAGCCCGGATAGAGGAGGGTTGCATTTGGTAGCCGACAGCCAGCCAACGTAAAACATTGTTGGATCTCTGTGAGATGAATCTTGGTTATAATATATGTAAAAATTCAATTTCACACAGTCCTCTCTTGAAGTTAGATGTTGCACGAACAAAATATTACACCACATGATACAGACGGAGAAGTGGACATGCACATAGTTTGGTGTGCCCTAGTGTATTTTGGAGCACCATATTGTGTACTGCTTTCTGATGTGAGGCACGTGGGTACAAAACCAATTTTTTAGAATGCCCATGTTTCCTAGCTTGAAAGGAATCGGTTATTACCTGTATATAGTTTGTTATTTTTGAGTTTTGTGCGGCTGGAATGATGGAGGTTTTTATATCAGTAATGGTTTAGTAGCAATGGTATTTGGGTCTGCATGACCAGCACTCCTAAACTAAAACTTCTCATTAACGCCATCAATGTTCCAGGAACTTTTCTTTTCAATATTTATTTATTGACAGCTTGGAGTATGTGCTAGGTAATGGCTGCAGATCAGGAAGTAGTTATTAACAAATCTGCATAGAAGAAGTCAGTATGAACAATAGTTCTCCTCTCCATGCTCTCTCGAACGTAAGGATGATTTAAAACTATTAGTTTCTTTCGAATTAATATTGGTTGTCTTAATGATTATTGTAGAAATTTGATCGTTTTTTAGAACATTCATGGATGAAGCTGAGTGTTTTCAAATTCTGGCCAATGAATATCCTCAGTAAATTTCCTCGCTCTTGTTGGTAGAATAATGGAGTGCTCCTACCGGTGATAATTAGAAGCAATTATATTGCTCATACGTAAAATATTTCCTTAACGAAATTACGTATTGTCTCGAATCAACTTTTGTGAGAAGTTTCCGTGACATGGTTTGGTGTCCAAACCTTTTATGTTGAAAATTTATATTTTGTACATGGAATATATGGTAGGTACCCAATGGTGCATTTAAAACTTACCTCATAGAGATTTATTGAAGAATTGAATGTAACATAGTATCTAAACTCTAGGTTCTCTTGAATGAAAGGAGTGAGTCGATATTTGTCACTTATTATACTTCCAAGTTTGCACTTAGGTGTTGGAAAAATGTAATATGGTTACTTGAGGATACTTGGTACTATCTTGTTCTAGACGACCATGGATCTTGTGCAAAAGTTCATTGAAAATATGAGTGTTTCCTAGTCCTAACATCATGCAAAATTATAGCTTATTCTTCATCATCATCAAAGCCTTCTTGCATCAGAATTGGGTCGGCTGTGGAGCATGAGAAAGCTCCATTCAAAATTTGACGTAGTTTTATGACCGACTGTCACATGACGTGTAGTCTTTATGTTGGTGTCAAATTCCTAGCAAAGGTAGCTATGAGCATGAAAGAGCTATATCATAATACCTAGGTGACCAGTTGGCATGTAGGTAGGCATACCTTTTAGATTGCAGTTTAAGCTCATGTAACCAAGATGCACCCTCCTAGTTCCCCTAGACCATAAAAAGTATAGGCAAAGAGGTAATTTAATGGGATATTTAGACTTTGGGTCTCAAATAAGTTTCGAAATTAGTGTTTGGGTCTCCATATTTACATAATTAGTGTTTGGGTCTCAAAAGTGTCACTAATGTCTCAAAAGTGTCAAAAGTGTACCAAAAGTGTCACTAATTATTTTTGGTGACACTTTTGAGACCCAAACACTAATTATGTATAATATGGAGACCCAAACACTAATTTCGAAACTTATTTGAGACCCAAAGTCTAAATATCCCTAAATTAATTATACCAAGGTTTTATGTATCGGTGGAAATTGATAGCGGTAACGAAATTGTCAACACCACGGAAACTATCGAAACAGATCGATTCAAAGCCACTGAACCCCCAACCCCCGCCCCGCCACTGAAACACTCCTGACTCCCCCTGAAAATGTTGAAACTGAGACTCATCGGAAGGGTCCGAAACTTGGTATGTACAGACAACAAGGACAAGAACAAGATATACTTTGTCCAAGCTTTTGAGCTTGGCTGTGTAAGTTTTCACAAAAGTCCAAGACGAACATATTGTTGTAATATTAGCAACCACCATATACATGTAGAGTCGATACATGTTCATTTTGGTTAGCTTAGCCTAGCAAGTTAGCAACTCCAACTATTATCCTTGTTTCTCTTGTACTTGTCAACTAATTTCCCTACATATTATTTTCTACTTACCTTGTTTTTATTATATTGCCACCAAATGTGGACCTACATTGTGATTTGTGGTCAGTGGGGGCATAGGCTCCCCTCAAAGTTTTCTAAACCTCTTTAATGATATGGCTCGGTCCTGCAACTCCAAATTTCTTTTCGTTTTTCTATTCCAGTGATCAACCTGGCATGTAGAACTATACTATCATACTATGGCCACCCCATCGAAGAATAAGGGCCGGATGTCACGGACTTAGTGTTTTTGCATACACTTCGACCCGTGCGGTGCACAAGCTTCATACTCGAAAACTTGTGCCAGTCTTTTCCAAACTCTTAGCTAGATTGCTAAGACAAAAATGAGAACAATGTGGAGCAAAGAGAGGGAGATTGGAAGATTGAAAACTTTACTATACTAGAGAGAGAGTTAATAACTTCTTGGGTGGTAAGGAACAAATTATCCTCCCACTTATTTATGATGCCTCAAAGGGCTTACATGAAGGTTCTAGAAATAACATATTTCAAATTATTCTAGGAAAGATTCTCGGACCTAGATATTTCCAAAGAAGACTATATAACATCTAGAAGGCTATAGAGACTTCATGAATCTTCAAGAAGACACCACCACATTCCATCACGTTCTGGAGAACTCTGGAAGCTTCCAGCAAAACCTTGGTCCATAGAGAGTTATATAGATCCGTCTTGGTGGGGCAAAAAACCTTGGGCTTGACACTCTCCCCCATTTGTTTCGTCGACGTCCTCGTTGACGGATGCACCAAGTCTCAGAACGACGTCTACTCTCATAGGCATGGTCGTTGCGCGTCGTCCCTTCTTCACGCGTCTCATGCGGTGCTTTTCAGACTTGTCCATTTTTTTCTCAAGATCGGAAGCAAATTGGTTCGCCGTCCCAACTTCGGCCTTAGTCGGTGTCCTCCTTGGCACAGAAAGATACTCGTGCGGGCTGTCAGGTCGTCAATCTACCTTATCTTGTGGCTGCACATAGTTCTTCACACCTCCACGCATGCAAGTTCTATTACAACTCTCTCGATCCGAACGTCCACCACGAGCTTTGAGCAACTCCTTGCACGAGCCACTCTACTTTGTCATCTCTACCTCCTTGCAGTTCACGACGTGCTTCTCTGCACTCGTGTCCATCCTGGTAGCACGGTCCACTTTTTTCTGCGGAAGTGACTCATAGGGACGTCCTTTTACAACACCCTTGGTCTCGCACAGAAGGCCTTCCTCCTCGAAGCCTCCTTCATCTCGAGCACCGCTAGTATGCTATCTCCTTTTGACTATCCTTCTTGAGCTGAATGACGGAGATAGCTTTTTACTTTGATGGCTCACCTCGTACAACTTTTACCATGCATAATGAGCTTTCCTTCATAAAGCTAACGACTCCCAAATGTGGCATCGGAACCGCCTTCGCTGCTATTAGGAAATCCATGTCCAGTATCATCTTGAAGTCGTCCAACGATGTACAGTAAAATTGGCAACACCCGACCAATTTTTCATTGCTACGCGAACTCCGTTAGCTACCTCCTGCACGGGACGCGCCTCCGCATGATCGTCTTCATCTTGCTTGAATCTTTTTCCAAGGCTAGACCCAAGCGTGAACCGATAGACCTTCGCGTCCGAGATGAAGTTATGAGTGACGTCCGTGTCAACAAACGCCGTGTGCTCATGCCATTGATCCTCACGTCAACGTACATGAGCTCCCTGTTCGGAGTCTTCGACACATCGAACTTGGTCTTGACGGCGTTGATTAAGCGCAACGCTCCCATGTGCGCTTGCACTTCACACTCCTCGTCCTCCACCTCCTCGGTTTGGACGACATTGACACATGTTCTTCATCGGACAATTCCAAGCAAAGTAATTTTCTCCACATGAAACACGAAACTACTCGTTCGAGGTGGGCCTTCTCGTGCTTCTTTTTCTCGGACGAACCTTCCTTGGGAGAGCTCTCTAGCTCTCTCCACCATTCTCCTTGATGGTCTTTGGCTTGGCCTTGACATCATTGTTGTCCTATGTACTCGACGAGCCTCTCGGCTGCTACCACGACGGTGTTCAAGTCTTGCACCCTCTGTCGCTGCAATTCTTGAGCCGTCCACGGTTGAAGTCTATCGAGGAAGAAGAAAAGTGATCCTTCTCGCCCATGCTAGATATCACGACCATCGAGCGTGTTAACTCCGCAATGTACTCTTTCATCGCCTCGGTGTACTTGAGTTACCGCAAGCTCCGCCTTACTGCAAACTCAACATTCTCCGGATAAAACTGAGATTTGACCTCCTTTCTGGGATCCTCTCAAGTCTCTTTCGAGCACAAATCTTTCTCGATTTCATGCACCTTCGACGCCACTACAACATAGCATCGTCGGTTAGATAGAGTGAAGCAATGTCCATCTTCTCTGCATCGTCGTTGATGTGCAACAGTTTGGAGTATCGCTCCACGTTTCATAAGAAGTTCTCAACTTCTTTGACATCCTACTCCCCGCTGAAGGATTTTGGCTCAGAGAACTTCCTTCTCAGTGCCTTCCAATTCGAAGGTCCACCGTTCGCAACGACCTTCTCTAAAATGGCAACTTTGGTCTTGAGTTCTCCGCAACTCTCGACCACGGTCTTTAGCTCCTCGTAGCCTCGGATCTTCCCGCGCAATGCCTCAATCTCCGCACGATGCGCCTTGAGCTCCTCCTCAAGTGCGGATCGGATCTCTTGGAATTGTTCCAGAAAGATTGTTATGGATGAAGCAACGTCATTCTCCAGCCCATCTTAGAACTCTTTTAGCTTTGTGTTGGTTTGCTCTATGGAGCCCATGCGCATCTCTATTTCCCTCGAACGCGTCTCCAAGACCTCAACGCGCTCGGCAAGATCGGCAAGGCTACGCTTCATCGTAGGCTCTTTTCTCTTGCCCTTCTTGTGAGTCTTGACATGTCTCTCCTTAGGCGACACGAGTCCCTCTTGGATATTCTCGGATGTCGACATGGCACCAACCGACCTTCGTTTTGATACCACTTGTCACAGACTTAGTATTTTTGCCTACATTTTGTCCCGTGCGGCGTACAAGCTTCATACTCGAAGATCCGTGCCAGCCTTTTCTAAACGCTTAGCTAGATTGCTAAGACGAAAATAAGAATAATGTGAAGCAAAAGAGATATTGAAAACTTTATTATACTAGAGAGAGTTTACAGTTCTTGGACGGTAAAGAACAAATGAGCCTCTCACTTATTTATAATGTCTCAAAGGACTTACATGAAGCTTCTGGAAACAATATATTGCAGGGATTATTCTAGGGAATATTCTTTGGCCTAGATATTTTCAAAGAAGACTAGAACATCTAGAAGGCGTGGAGACTTCATGAATTTTCAAGAAGACTCCACCACATTCCACCACGTTATGGAGAACTCTGGAAGCTTCTAGCAAAACCCTGGTCCGTAGAGGGTTATACAGATACGTCTCGGTGGGACGAAAAACCTTGGGTGTGATACGGAGCTGTTTTTCTTTAAAGACTAAATACTCGTCTCATATATGCATATAAATTATGCAGATTTTTATATATCTGATAATAAAAATATATACCTTACGTTAAATGTATCTATTTCAAATACTCTAAGAAATTCCAAGTATTTATATAAACTAAATTGCAGATCACAAATTAAATAAATCTCTTATTTGTTGATAAATAACACAAATAGATATGTATGTAGTATTATATAATTGAGCAAATTTGTACATATTGAATAAAAGAATTGAAAGATTCATATTAGTTTGTAGGGATAGAGCATAATATCATGTCCAATGCAAAACCAATTTTGAAAGAAGTGTCTTTAAAGAAATATCTTTTGAAGATGTTCGATCTTATTTAATTTTGAAAAATGGAAAGAAACTGAGAATGAGTATTCCCGTTTTGGTTTTTAATAGAGGTTTTATCATCTTTTTGGAATAATATTGCATATGATGAGCCGAGAAATCGTCTTCTACGACCAAAATTAATGTCACTTACTGTTTAAGTATATGCTCTTTTTTGCACCTTAAATGATATTTGGAGATAATCTTGGTTTGAATTTTTATATTCATATTTAAATATTAATTCATTAAGTTCATCATCATCATTATCATGCATGCCTTCTCCCATCAAAATAGGGTCGGCTACTGTGGAGCATAAGAAGCTCCAAAAAGGATTTGACAAAGTTTTTATACTGACCGCCTACCTGACAAAAAAAATCCTTAAATTTGTATAATTATATTGTACAATTCATTATAGCATGATTATATGCCAGAAGGAAAGAACAAAAGGAATCCTACGGTGTTGTTACAGTTTGGCCCTCCCAGTATTAGATAGTCATTTCCACCAATGGTTGCATCCCCATCCATGTTAACATTCTAATTTTTCATACCTTATGTTTTTTGACCTCTTTTTATGTTAGTTGCCTACTATTCTAATCCATAAAGGAGGGCTGGTTTAATTGGCCATCTTGTAAGATTTTTCATACACCTAAAGGTAATTTGTCGTCAAATGGCACTCAACAATGTCAGCCTACTTTATATCTGTGAAAAAGATCCCTTCCTCTTGCAGTCTTGCAGAAGTTAGATTCAGGTGCTCTCTTTTGTCTAATTCTAAACCCTTCCAGATCTTCTCCTTGCCTCCCTTTGCTATCTGCTATAAGTTAATCCTTTAGTGACATCAACTACAAAAGGCCACAAAATAGACACCACTGAATGTCATCTCAAATATGACCAGTAAGCTCATCCATAACTAATGCAATAGGGTAAGCACTTAATGTTCGCTGTTGATATAACTATTTGGTGATAATATCATCATAATTTCTTCTAGATGTGTGTTAGGTAAGATTTAGGTAAGGATGTTGTCTTGCTAATAATTTTCTGTTGAAAAGTTTAGTAATAACAATACTTCTACTCTCTTGCTCTCTTGAATGCAAGGACTCACCAAAAACCCAAATTCTTACTTATTTTTTATTGTAGAAATTCACATTTTGTTCAATAACCATTACTCTTGTATAGGAAGTGTTCATGATTGAAGTTGGAAGCATTAAACACCTAATTTCTTATAGGA
>JANAVB010041757.1:0-45645 GCA_029216955.1 Iris pallida | reverse complement strand
AATGTTTAATTTATCTTCTTTATCTTGACATTATCGCTTGCTCATCACATTGTGGGCCGGGGATGACAAACCTCCAGCCTTGCACGACCACATTTAGCTCACAATCACATGTCATTGAGAGTCGAGGATGTACGTGCAAACAATTCCCAAAGGGTCACGAGAAGTATTTTATCACCATACAATAACAATAATCACACTTCCGTCCAATAATGTTGGGGAACAATTTGTCTTTACGTAGCAGAAGCAGAACAATCGCTATAAAATAATATATTATTAATTCATTAACAAAATATAACCCCAATAGATTTCAAAACTACATACATTTGATGATGGACACGAGGGAAGGGGTTTCCAAAACCCAGATCCATAGCCCCATAGCTCTCATCAAAAGAAGGAAGGAACAATCATCAAAAAGAACAAAAAGAGTTAAAGAAGCCCAGATAGAAAATTAAGGTAATTTCTAAAGATATTTTATATTTACTTCAGGACAGTCCAAATTTAGGACTGCTAATCAAAGTTGACAGTCCTAAAGAATTTAAATATTAAAATAGATTGTCAACGAAGTTGGCAGTTCTCCTTAATGTTAGGACTGCCAACTTTAAGTTGTCAGTCATCTTTAATGTTAGGACTGTCAACTTTGTTTGCAGTCCTAATGGACAGTCCTGGGCTAATGTGGAGTGTCTTTTAGAAATTACCAAAAATAAAAGTAAAGACAAATTAAAACCAGTGGCATTCCTGATATTTCAGCAACGTCCCATGGGCATTTCCACCCTGCTACAGGCTAAAAGTGTAGTGTGTGGTAGTAAGCCTTAAAATTTGAACTAAAGTAGCCGTTTGAACTACTACTCCACTTGATCCAGATCTAGTCCAACTACATACATACTCAAACTGACACTTTCAAGAGAGAGAGAAGCAAATCGAAAGAGAGAATGACAGGGGTGGTGGTGGCCTCCAGTGGCTGCAGAGGTGGTGGTGGTGGTGGTGGTGGTGGTGGGAAGAAAGCGAGAGGTGAGAGCCAGCACCAGCAGCAGCAGCAGCAGCTCTCCATGGTGGCACTGCTGATGGCAACCATCAGGAAATCGATGGTCTACTGCAGCGTGAGCTTCCGGGAGGAGGATGTGGTGTCGGCCGCAGCCGACGGGATCGACATCGGCTGGCCCACGGAGGTGCAGCATGTAGCCCACGTCACGTTCGACCGGTTCAAAGGCTTCCTCGGCCTCCCGGTCGAGTTCGAGCTCGAAGTCTCCTGCTCGGCACCGAGCGCTAGGTAACCTCCCCCCATCTTTAAATAGATTGGGATCATTAGTAGTAATTAGTAAATCTAGGAATGTATCTATGTCGTGTCTGGTATAGTATATGCGTGTATGCGGACACTGACACGACTAACGCTGCAACAATTTTGGAGTTCCGTGATCCCTAGCTAAAGTTCGGTTGATTTTTAGGAGGCAATAAAATCTTCTAAAAGAAAATTAACAAATAAATAAATAATAACTAGTTGAGTAACCTTAAAATCTTTTAAAAGAAATTAACAAATAAATAAATAAGAAACTAGTTTTTTTAGATGTCCTTTTCTTCGGACTGGCGAGCAACATCTAGGAGGGGATTCGAACCGAGCTCATCCCCTCGAGACCCCCCCGGTGTACCCAATGGACTACACCCACAGACAATAAGTAACTAGTTGATTAAGCTTACTAACTTTTTTTCTAACAGTCAAACAAGTCAGATAAAAACAATATCATTTGGAAACAAAAGGACAAAGTAACTATTACAATAATAAAAAATATTTGGAAATTGTAATTGGGATTTCTCATTGTAAGGGATGACTGGACTAATAAGTAACCTTGAGTCATGTTTGCAGGTCTTGCCTATTGAGGGGCTGGGGAGTCGTCCAGCTCGTCCACCCTCGTCTCTTTTGAGATCTAAACTACTGGAATATAGGGATAATGGTCCATCTTTTCCTAGACACATAAGGAAATTGATGGACCAGCTGCATTATTCCCTGTCCCCCCCCCCCACCCACCCCACCCACACCACCCACCCACCCCACACCCCCCTCGAATTCTTCGGGGACATTGATATACACATACGGTTAATATATAACCCTCAACTGTCATTACAATTTTAGAGTTTTAGTACAACGACAAAGATTTTGACATAATATCAGAACAATCTTCTTGGCACACATTTTAAATGGATTCTGTAAAAATTTGTAGTGTTGCGTGAATTAACCTTCACCGAGGCTTGTATATATTTATATTATTCCAACACACCCTCGCATCATCAAAGCTCCATTTTGGGCATATACAGAAATTAAGCATATCAATAGTGCAGATAAATTGTTCTTACCTTTCAAGTAAAGTCATTCCAACGCTTTGTGAAGATATCCGCTCTTAAAATTGTTGCTTAAGATTGAATTGCTTCTGATGCAGTGCAAGTGTGTTTGGTGTCTCTGCCGAACTGATGCAATGTGGTTTCGATTCCAAAGGCAACAGTGTGCCGATAATTTTGTTGCTAATGCAGGAAAGGTTGTACTCACAAGGAGGACTTAAGGTGACGACTCTCTCGACACAACGCACACAAAAATATGTATTAGATGCAAATGTTTTGCTATGTTCTAATCTCCATATATTGTACGTGCTCATCGCAGGCTGAAGGAATATTTCGCATAAATCCAGAGAACAGTGAGGAGAAAGATTTGAGAAACCAGCTGAACAAAGGCATTATACCAGATGATATAGATGTTCACTGTTTGGCAGGTCTAATAAAGGTATGGATACAACAGTTCTTTGTGCTAATACAGAAGAAGAAGATTTTTTTTTTTTTTGAAAAAATTTGAGTTGCACCCCACTTGGATGGTCTATTTATGCGATGCACCCCACATTGTTTTCTATATGTATAAGTAGTCCCACATCTGACGAAAACGTCACTTTTGACGGTCAACGATGTTTGACCATTAAAAAAGACGAAAATGTCCATCTTCCTCTTTGTCTTCTTCTCCGAACCCAATTTTTTTCCTCCCCCTCCTCTCCGGCGGTGCCCCCCCCCCCCCCCCCCCAACTCCCGCTGCCCGCCGTTGCTGCTGGCTGCTGAGTTGCCGCTACTGCTGCTGCTGGCTGCCGGGGGAGGGGGGCGGAGGGGGGCAGAGCGGAGCGGGGCAGGGGGTGGAGACGGGGGAGGGGGCGCAGGGGGGCGGAACGGGACGGGGGCGCAGGGGCAGTGGTGGTGTTGGTGGTGGTGGTGGTGGTGGTGGTGATGATGGTGGTGGTGGTGATGGTGATGATGGTGGTGGTGGTGGTGGTGGTAGTGAAGGTGGTGGTAGTGGTGGTGGTGGTGGTGGTGGTGTGGTGGTGGTGGTGGTGGTGAACACAGAAGCGGCGGGGCGGAGGCACGACAGCGGCGGGGCGGAGGTGGGGGCGCGACAGCGGCAGGATGGGTTTGTGTTTGGGAGAAGACGAGGGTATTTTCGTCATAAATTATCGGTCAAACCCTGTTGACCGTCAAAAGTGACATTTTCCGTCAGATGTGGGACTACTCATACATATAGCAAACAATGTGGGGTGCACCGCATAAATAGGTCATCCAAGTGGGGTGTCACTCTTTTTTTTTTATCTTTACTGAATAGTATTTTTTTAGAGGACTAAGGCTATATCCATTCGAATGGGGATTTCTAAATTTGAGTTTCTATCCTACTTGGCATTGTACTGTAAGAAAATTTTTGTACTAGTTGCAGAGTTTATACGTAGAAAATTGCACACAAAAAAATACTCTTCAATTCTCAATTTCTATCCTACTTGGCAGAAAATAAAATGGTCAATTTAATGATTTAGTTGTAGTTCCTAATATTAATTTCTATGAAAGATGGAGAGTTTATATGAGTTTCTACATGTTGAAACCTTCATAGAAATTCTCCAACCTACTTCAGCGCCACGTAGGATAGAAATTGGAATATAAACCACTATTGATAGAAGTTTTTTCTAAAAAATAAATTCTACCATAGAAATAGAAGAGATAGAAGAAACCCGCATTGGAGATGACCTAAGAGAGCCAAATGGAAGAAGAAGAAGAAGAAGAAGAAGAAGAAGATTCAAACAATCTACTCTAAAAATTTGGGATAAAGTAAAGTACTAAATTTCACATTACACTCTGGTTTCGTGGGACAAATTTCACATTGAACTTTGGTTTCGTGGGACAAATTTTGACTTGCAAGATCAGTAGACTATGTTTTAGGCTAAATTATTCTAATGGTACGTCAACTATAGAACTCTGGTATTTTTGGTACATTAACTTTCCACTGCTCGATTTTGCCACCTCAACTTTATAAATTGTTTTTTTGAAACACATTTTGTCAATTTTGAAGCACATCGCGACGACTTTAAAAAATATTTAACAGTATAGGTATTTAAATTGCGATTTTGTACTACAAGATATGATTTTGTAATGGTCTCAATCAAAATTGACGAAAGTTATTTTAAAAGAGCAATTATCTCGAGAGATACGCTAAAGTAGTAAACCTCACACTGAACTCTGGTTCCGCACTTTTGATTGCAAGATCAGTAGATTATGTTGTATGATTTACATTGCAGGGATTCTTAGGTGTATCCTGATAAAAAGAACTGAATGCTTAATGTACACAGGCCTGGTTCAGAGAGCTACCGGAAGGGGTACTGGATAGCCTTTCCCCCGGGCAAGTTCTTCAGTGCGAGAACGACGCAGACTGCGTCGAGCTTGTGAAGCTACTCCCCCCTATGCAATTTGCACTTGTCAAGTGGGTAGTCAATCTCATGGCTGACGTTGTAGAAGAAGAGGAGGTGAACAAGATGAACGCAAGAAACATTGCCATGGTATTTGCTCCAAACATGACTCAGGTATCCTTCCATTAATTATAACTTGTTATTTGTAATTAGGGGACTGCAGCTTGTTTTTCCCTCCAGTACTGTGTATTTCTGAGAATATGGTTGTTAATAGTTGGTATGTTTTCATAAGCAATGTAGAAGTACTTTCTGTGCCATGTTTGTGTCAGTATAATCGACTACTTTCTGTACCAATTTGAAAAAAATTCCACATCCCGTATCTGTATCATGTTCGTGTCAGTATTCATGCAACTAGGGCTGCAAACGAGCCAAGGCGAGCCAAGCTTTTGTAAGCTTGAGCTTGGCTTGACTAGAATTAATCGAGCTCGAGCTTGATAAATTTTTTATTTTAGAGCTTGAGCTTGGCTCGAGCTTGTTTATATTAAGCTTGAGCTTGGCTTGGTTTGAGCTCGAGCTTGGCTTGATAAAAGCAAGCTTGATTCAAGCTTGATAAACAAGCTTGATAAGCTCAAAATCATTAAGCTTGATTTCAAGCTCGCTCAACTTTATTTCAAGCTCATTAAGCTTGATTTCAAACTTAACAAGTCCGATATCAATTTAGTTATGTTTTAATTCAAGTACCTGTAATATTAACAATTTATTTATAAAAATTTAATTAAAAATATTCCTTAATATCAATTATTAAGGACATATAAATATAATGCGCGCGCCCACACACACACATTTTATATATATATAAGTTCAACAAAGAACAAACGAGCTTCTAAACGAGCCAGCTCACGAGCTCAAACGAGTCGAGTACTTCTAAGCTTGAGCTTGGCTCGTTTATTAAACGAGCTCGGAAATGAAGCTTGAGCTCAGCTTGTTTACTAAACGAACCGAGCTCAAACAAGCTTGAGCTCAGCTTGTTTACTAAACGAACCGAGCTCAAACAAGCTTTTATCGAGCCAAGTTTCGAGCAGCTCGCGAACGGCTTGGCTCATTTGCAGCCCTACATGCAACATAGAATCTATAGCGAACAACTTAACTAGAAATAGTTGGCTATGTTTTCATAAGCAATGTAGAAGTACTTTCTGTGCCATGTTCGTGTCAGTATAATCGACTACTTTCTGTACCTATTTGAAAAAAAATCAACATCCTAATCTGTATTCATGCAACATAGAATCTATAGTGAACAACTTAATTAAAAATAGTTGGCTATGTTTCCATAAGCAATGTAGAAATACTTTCTGTACCATGTTCGTGTCAGTATAATTGATTACTTTCTGTACCTATCTGGAAAAAAAATCCACATCATGTATCTGTATCATGTTCGTGTCAGTATTCATGCAACATAGAATCTATAGTGAACAACTTGATTAGAAGTAGAACCTAGAGATAATTGATTACTTTGTTTTTTTCTTTTTTTTTTCCGTCTTTATTTTTTCAGTTATCAGATCCTTTGATATCTCTGATGCATGCTGTCCAAGTGATGAACCTGCTCCAGACTCTAATCTTCAGAACTCTAAGGGAACGCGACGAAGAGGCAGGAGCCACAGACAAAGATTGGTCCTTCTCGTGTTCACCTTCTCCTGACTGTGACGGCCACGAGACTGATGAATCGAGGGAGAGCAGTTCGGAAGATGATTGTGGAGTGGTGGGTCATGTTACCGGTGATGTGCTGCAGGTAGGCACAGCAAGTGATCTGCAGGGGTTTCATTACGAGAGCAGCATCGATGAAGGTGAAATTGTCGAAGAAATCCAGGAATGCTTCTTGAGGCATCTTGAATTAGACTGGGATAGAGATAGTAAAGATGCCGGAAGAGAGCTCGTTAGGCCTAGAATTGATTGCTGCGGATATGAAGAAACAAAGTTCAGTTGCACTCAGTTAAGTACTAGTGATTCCTCTATTACGATATCTGAGATTAACCATAGTAACAGTTCAATAACAGTCAATGATGTCGACTCAGACACGAAACCGTCTGAGCCCGTGGAACATGACAGAGAACCGGAAATGACTGCGGATGCAACAGAATTTAGCTTCACTCACTTGAGTACTAGCGAGTCCTCTGTTATGGTGTCCGAGAGTGACCATTGTAACAGTTCAAGAACAGTCAGTGACGTCGACTCGGTCACAGTTGTTCCTGAAGACGTTAGCGTGGATGCAAGACCACCGGAGCCACCAGTTGAGGATGACGAGAATTGGAAATGGTCACGGATGCAACAAAGCTTTGCTGCAACGATTTAAGTATTAGTAACCGGAGCAACATCGATGATATGGTTGCTGAAGATGTAGCAATGGCTCTGATTTGAGTTCAGTTTCCATGGTTCTGATTTTGTCTCAAAACTCAGGAGCCATTTGTTGAAATTTGTCAATTACGTACAAGAGAGATGCAAGTACTAGTTCATTGTGTTTTTTCTTCTTTTCCTTTGTGTGTATACATGGTACTCATACCTTTTGATTGAAGTACCACCATGGGGGCTGGCTCCGTAGCCCCCTCTTGAAATTTCAGTTTACTGTCTCATTGAATGGATATTACTCTTTTTCCGTATCTATAAATTAATGTAATCAACATTCTTGTTCAATACTCCCCCTCAAGTTGGAGCTGGGATTGAAATATCAATAACATCCAACTTGCAAAGTAGTCGACGAAAAATATCACTGCCAAGTGGTTTGGTAAACAGGTCAGCCAGTTGCTCTCTAGATCGTATGTAGGAAGGAGTAAGGAAACCTGCTTGAATCTTTTCTCGAACGAAATGACAATCAATTTCAATATGTTTGGTGCGTTCATGGAAGACCGAATTTTCGGCAATGTAAATAGCAGCTTGGCTATCACAATGAACCGGAATAGGTTGTGAGTGATTAATACCAAAATCCGAGAGAAGAGATGCTAACCATTGCAATTCAAAAGTGAGTGCAGCGAGAGAACGATATTCTGCTTCTGCAGATGAATGATAAACTGTTGGTTGTTTCTTAGTTTTCCATGAAATAGGACTAGACCCTAGCATGGTAAATTAACCGCTAGTGGAGCGACGAGTAGTAGGACACCCGGCCCGGTCAGAATCAGCATAGCCAACCAAGATAAGGGAGGTAGAAGCAGAAAGGAATAATCCTCTACCAACACTACCTTTAAGATAACGAAGAACCCTATTGGCTGCATCAAGATGGAAGGAATATAGAGAGTGCATAAATTGACTGAGGGCGTTTACAACAAATTGAATATCTGATCGCGTTACAGTGAGATAAAAGGCGACCCACGAGTCGGCGATAGATTCCCAGAGCAGGAAGTAGAGTACCATCCTCTGGCCGTAAATGAAGATGTTGCTCCATGGATAAACCTGAAGATCGAGAACCAGTCATACCAAAATAAGATAATATATCAAGAGGGTATTTTCGTTGACATAGAAAAATGTCTTGTGTACAGCGAGACACTTCAATACCTAAAAAATACCAAAAATTGCCTAGATCATTTATGGAGAAAGATTGAGCAAGGAATTGTTTAATGTTAGATATTGCATCATCATTGTTTCCAGTGATAATGATATCATCAACATAGACTAGGACAAAAAGAGAAGTTTGATTACGAATATAAGTAAACAGACTATAGTCTGAAATGGATTGATGAAATCCATGACGATAAGCGTGGTGGAGAACTTAGAGAACCATTGACGAGAAGCCTGTTTAAGGCCATAGATAGATTTTTAACTTGCATATGCAAGTCTCCCCCTTACGAGAGAATCCAGGAGGAAGTTTCATATAAACTTCCTCATTAAGATCGCCTTGGAGAAATACATTATTCACATCAAATTGTGTTGAGAACTAATAAGGGATTTAGTCCCACATTGGAAAATGTAGACTCCCTATAAGTAGGAGTAGCCAATCAATAAAATATAACAATTATTCACTACATTGTATCAGAGCCATAACCACAAAAAAAAATTCCCACCCCTTTCCCAACCCGGCGCCACCCCCAACCCCCCAACCCCCCCCCCCCGACGCCCCCCTGCCGCCGACGCCCCCTCCCCTGCCCCCCTGCTGCCCCGACGCCCCCTGCCGCCGACGCCCCCCCTCCCTGCCCCCTCCCCCGACGCCCCCCTGCTGCCGCCGCCGAACCACCCTGCTGCTGCCGCCCCCCCCCCCCCCCGACGTCCTCCCCCTCTTCCGCCCAACTACTTTCGACCCCCCTCCCTTTTTTCAAAACAAAAAAAAAATAAAAAACCCTAATTTGCATGAGAGATTATGTGGACGGTTATTCGAAGACGGATGGATGTCAAATGCTTTATTTGCACCATCTGTTTCTAGATTACGCCCTCCAGAATTACAAAATGATTTTTTATTTTTTCGTTCTCGATCTGCAAATTAGGATATACAAGCGCGCGCCGGTGTTGGCCACGTTAACCGCGCATTTGTAAGATTTCTGTTGAAGACTTTACATAAAGACGACGAAGCCGACGAAGACGACGACGACGAATCACAGTTGAAGACGCCATGGATTCGATCAGTGGTAAACTTACAGCAGAAGAGATGAAGGCCTTGGTTGATGATATTTTATCAAAGAGATTAACCGAGGCAACCCCACGTGTCATCCATACTTATGTGGATCCGTCACGCTACAAAATGGGAAAGCTGGACAAGCTGGAGACGAAGTTGGAAGGGACGACCAACTACTTGAAATGGTCACGGCAGACAATACGGACGCTGAAGGGACGAGGATTGGTTGGCTACGTCAATGGCAAAACCAAGGTGCCAGATGATCCCTCCTCAAAGGAGTTTGCTATTTGGGAAATTGTCAACAATGTTGTGGCTAGATGGTTGACAGCCTCCTTGTTCGACCAGGTGTTGGGCAATGTAGAGGCGATAGAGGCTGCTGTGATATATGACAGACTTTGAAGGATATGTACTCAGGCTCAGGCAATCCTATGCGGGTCTTTCAACTGCAGGATGAACTTGATAGGGTGGCCCAGGACGCCGACCGTACCATCTCTGAGTATGCAGCACTGTTGAAGAAGTACTGGTCTGATCTTGATCACTATGATCCTCTTGAGATGGAAGATGCACAAGTCGAACCAGCATTTGCGAAATATTTTCAAAAGTTCTTGGATTATATTTCGCGACAACGGATGATGAAGTTCTTGAAGGATCCTAACCATGTTTGAGCATAGAAGGAATGTACTCCTAGCACAGCTCATGCTTCCAAACTTAGAAGAAGTCATAGCTGTCATGGCACAAGAAGAGGCTCGATTAAAGTTGATGCCCAACAAGGGCTGTTTCCAGGGAGAGCAAGCCGCTGTTGACAAGTCTGTCCTTGTCGCCTTCAATCAGCCTCCCTCTGTGGCCGGTGTTTGCCACAACTGTGGTGACTCAGGGCATTACATCAGATTTTATCCAAAACTCTTGCAAAGTCAGTCAAGTGATCGTGGATGGGGCCGCGAAGGACGTCGAGGCGGTAGAGACGGTTATGCTGGTAGAAGGAAAAATTATTCTGGATGACACAAAGCTAATCTGGCGGAGGAAGGGGGAGAAAATCACCTGGCTGAGTTAACCCCAATTGAGAAGGAGTTCCTCGCGAGGTTACGAAGCACGAAGCTGGGTTCGGACGGCAGTCATGGGCATCATACCTCGGGGGATCACATCACTTGCTTTGCCCAAACCAGCACAGGTATTCCTGCGCGTGCTCTTGCAGCAGTTGTCCACCAACCAGGTTGGATTATGGACTCTGGGATATCTCGCCATGTCATGGGATCTCGCGGTGAGTTCCAGGACTATACTCACCTACCGACGCCGGAGAGCATTCAGACTGCTGATAGTAACTCCAGCCTTGTCATGGGTAAAGGAACTGTCGCATGCACCCCTTCTCTCACTCTCACCAATGTCTTACATGCTCCGTCTTTTCCTGTCAATCTTCTTTCTACTAGTGCCATTATTCTTGATCTTAACTGTACTGTTTCTTTTGGCATTCCTACGATGACTTTTCAGGAGAAGGAGACAGGACGACGACTAGGGACTGGCACATGGCATAAGGGATTGTGGTACTTGGACAGGACTGGACTGGACAAAGCATTGGCATCTCTGGTAGCAAACACACCACAGGAAGTTTCACGGCGCAGTATAGAAGATGAATTAATACTCCACCACCAGCGTGTCGGTCATTCTTCTTTTAAAATTATTAGTCGAATGTATCTGTCCTTATACCAAAGGGCTAATAAAGAGAAATTATTTTGTAATACATGTGAATTGGGTAAACATACCAGAAGCACGTATGTGAGTTCAGGAAGTAGAAGTTCAGCTGCATTTATATGATACATTCGGACGTATGGGGCCCTTGTCCTACAATCGGTATTAACGATTTCGATGGTTTGTCACTTTTATTGATTGTTATACTCGCGTGACATGGGTATACCTTATGAAGAATAAAAGTGACGTCTTTGAGACGTTTCGAGACTTTTATCGCCGGGTAGAAACACAATATGGTACTAAATTAAGTGCTTACGGTCTGACAATGGGACGGAGTATACAAATAAGAAGGTTGCTGAGTATTTATCCACTCATGGAATACTACACCAAACTTCATGTGCCTATACACCGGCTCAAAATGGTGTGGCCGAACGGAAGAACAGACACCTGCCGGAGGTCGCACGGACGATGATGCTAGCTATGAATGTCCCGAAACACTTATGGGTGCAGGCGGTGTAACGGCCTCTTATCTCATCAACAGAATGTCATCTCAGGTATTGGACTGGAAGACACCGTTGGAGATGCTTACTGGTGCAACCACGTACACTGTTCCACCGAAAGTATTTGGGTGTGTATTTTTGTCCAAGATAATAGGCCAGGAGTTGGTAAACTGGATCCTAGAGCGGTTAAATATGTCTTTTTCGGGTACACGGTGTCATGCCTATAGTTCGTATTACGTATTTGAAATACGTGTACGTATTTTATCTTGTATTGTATGATTCCTTGCTTGGCTTATCTTGGCATTATATGGCTTGGTCTATTTTGGGTTGGTTCGGCTAGGCTTGGGTTGCCTTGGTTCATCATGAACCAAGGGAGAACCCTACCTACCACCACCATCATCCTTTATTAACCCATTCCCTCATTCTCTCTCTTTATTTTACTACTTCTTCTCCATCATTACTTCTTCAACCACCAGGAGAGGGGAGAGAGAGAGAGAAAGAGAGAGAGCTTAGGCAGTGTAGCTTGCTTCATGGAAGAACTTCGTTTTTATTGTTCCATTCTCTTCCTCTCGAGATTCTAACGCACTTTAGTACTTAGCATTTCTAATTTCCATGGCTCAATTTGTGTAGATCTAAGTTTAATTATAGTATTTTGGATTTCTTGGGTTTTGATCTACTTAAAATTGTTATTTTCAAGTTTTGATGGTTCCATATTGTAGAGAATTTTATTCTGCCCCATTTTGACCTATAGAAGTTCAGATTTGGACTCTAGATGAAGGTTTTATGAAGCTTGGAAGCCATGGCTTGCATGGTTCTTCTTCTCGGAATAATGGAGAAGAAGAACAGTTCCGTAGCCGCATGAACTTCCGTGGCCGCATGAAGTTCCGTAGCCGTATGAAGTTCCGTAGCCGCATGAACTTTCGTGGCCGCATGAACTTTCGTAGCTGCATGAATTTCTATGGCCGCATGAAGTTTCGTAGCCGCATGAACTTCCGTAGCCGCATGAAGTTCCGTGGCCGCATGAACTTTCGTAGCCGCATGAATTTTCGTGGTTGCATGAAGTTCCGTGGCCGCATGAATTTTCGTGGCCGCCTGAAGTTCCGTAGCCGCATGAACTTCCGTAGCCGCTTGAACTTCCGTAGCCGCATGAATTTCCGTGGCCGCATGAAGTTCCGTAGCCGCATGAACTTTCGTGGCCGTATGAACTTCCGTAGCCGCATGAATTTTTCGTGGCCGCATGAAGTTTCGTAGCCGCATGAAGTTCCGTGGCCGCATGAACTTCCGTGGCCGCATGAACTTCTGTAGCCGCATGAATTTCTCTTGATTTCCAGCCGCATAAGCACGCATGTTTTCTGCCGCATGGCTCCCTCCTCAAGTCTTGTCCTCTTTATTATTATTTATTATTATTAATATTAGTATTATTAAAAAACTGAATGTCATATTATGTTTATGTCATGTAAATTTTGGCATATTTCCTGAACACGATAGTGGCCCGTCGTGGCACACTCTCGACAAGCAAACTGACATGATATATCATGACATGCTGTTACGACAGCTAGCCTGACATGACAAGTATGAATGACCTGGACACCGTGGGCGATTGCGTTTGTACAAATCTACCAGTACTGTCTTGCATCATGTCTAGGATAGGGATCCCTGAGTACCACGGTCAGGGATACCTACAGTAATTGACTAAGGCTAATAAACTAGAATAATTCAGTAGACATGAAGAGATTCCCAGCTACAGGCAATCCCGTTATCTGGGCGCATTAAGTGGACTTGTACCCTACCGACGAGTAGGGAACATTTCCAGCACAAAGTCACGTGTTGCATTCTTCATAAACGGACATTCGACCTGGATAACCGGATGGTCTGCAGGGCTTGTGGCTGTTGGGATAATCTCATTGCATCTTGCTAGTAACTAGGCCTATGATAACCCTAATTAGTTAAAAGTATCAAGCCGTACTCTTGATTGGCCGTGATTGATTGGATGGAGTTTATTCCAGCTTAGTCTTATCCTGATCCTGTGCAAGATTGTGACATGACATGATTATTGATGCTTGCCTTAACAATAACGATCGGGGGTCCAGTTCTGTTCAGGCGAAGGGTTACAACCCCTGTCCTTGTTTGGTTTAAGGGTTGTAACCTGGCTCCCGGAGCAGTTCTGTGTCCTCTCTTCGTTTATTGTCTTATTGCAACCCCATGCCATGTTCGTCATGTTTTACCTTACCTTAATACCATGATTATTTATACTGGCCTTAGCAATAAAGATCAGGGGTCCAATTTTGTTCAGGCGAAGAGTTACAACCCCGGTCCTTGTTTGGTTTAAGGGTTGTAACCTGGCTCCCGGAGCAGTTCCGTGTCCTCTCTTCGTTTATAGTCTATACTGTACCAATAGTATTTGAGACGGGTTTCTATTCAGGTGAAGGGTTATAACCCCGGTCCTTGTTTGGTTTAAGGGTTGTGACCTGGCTACTTGAATGGTTTCTTCGTACTCAGTTTACTGATGTTATCTCTATTATTATCAGTTTTTATTTATTATCTTTAATATTCTATTGTGATATACTGGTTTTAGTTCCTAAGTGAAGCCTCCTTTGTGGCACTTGTTCTTTTTGGGGTCTGACCCAGCTGATTTTGTGTGGCCAGATATCGGAGCAGCACCAGAGGATGACCTTCCAGCCAGATGGTGACCACCAGGCGTAACCCTAGCAACGAGTAGGTTTATTTTGTTCTCCCACTTTATTGTAAAATTATTCTTTTGAGGCATTTAGCCGACGAGCACTTGTTAGCTCGGTTGTACCTTTATTTACTGTCTGCCTATAGGCTGTAACATGATTGACAGATCATAGGGTTGATCATGTATGACTAAACTCTTGCTAGTCCTGACATTTTATAACGACTAGCTTCATGATCAGCTAAATATGTAATGTTTGGGACGCCTTACTATTGTATATTTGGTGGTCTTACATCTTGTAACATTTACTTACTTGCTTGTGATTGAGACAATAGGCTTGTTCTTGATCATAGGAGACTGTTGGCTTGTAGTTAAACCCTCATGTATCTAGACAGCTGTGACCGTATAGCGAGATGGATTGCACTTCAATATACGTAGCTAGCTATGTCTGCCCCCGCTCTCCAGTATTCTGGTTCTGGAGCGTGACACACGGCAACTTAGAAGGGATACGCATGTTGGAGCCCAGTTAAGCGGAAGATGTTTGTAAGCATGGACGTTACATTCAGAGAACTGGAACCATATTATGGTTCGAATGATGGTTCAGCGTTTGGTGACACACCTAACACAGAGGGTGTTAGATATGAGGGGGAGAAAATAAGTCCATCTGTGGTGGTCGGATCGGTCCCATGCCCGGTCGTGGAAAACTGGACGAAAGGGAAAGAAAGCAGTGACTCCGATACAGAAGATGAAGAAGATACATATGTTAAATAGGAGGAGCAGCAGACAATGGAAAAGGATCTCCAAGTCTACAGAAGGAGACAGCAGAAGTCTAGTACTGTGCCTGTGTCCGCGTGCCCTGTGCCTACTGTACCAAGTCCCTCGTCTACTCCTGCTCCAACTCTTGAAGATGTTGCCCCCGCACTGAATCAATCTGATTCTGATGCGGATCTCTCTGACTCTAATGGTATGATCTCTCCACCACCTATTGCTCCCTTAAGGAGATCTTCTCGCATCAATACGGGTAAGGCTCCTAGTCGTTTTCATGATTATGAACATGATATTGCCAACTACCTGTCTTATTCTAACATTTCTTCGAATTATCGAGCCTTCATTGCATCATTAGACTCTACTTCGTTGCCCAAGTGTTGGCAGAAAGCAAATAAAGATCCAAGATAGAAAGCTGCAATGATGGAAGAACTTGGGACACTAGAGAAAAATAAGACGTGGGAGCTGGTTCCATTACCCAAAGGAAAGAAAACTGTGGGAGCAAATGGGTGTACACAGTAAAGGAGACGTTAGAAGGAAAAATGGAATGATACAAGGCCAGGTTGGTTGCAAAAGGATACACACAATCATATGGCATCGACTATGATGAGACTTTTCTCCAGTAGCGAAAATGAGCACCGTAAGAACTCTGATCTCCATTGTAGCAAACTATGGGTGGAAGCTATACCAGTTAGATGTGAAGAATGCCTTTCTCTATGGGGATCTACAAGAAGAAGTGTACATGGAACTCTCGTCAGGGTGCTATGCTGCAGAATCAGACGGAGGGACATCGCATAAAAAAGTGTGCAAACTAAAGAAGTCGCTATATGGACTCAAGCAATCTCCTCGAGCCTGGTTTGACAGATTCAGAAAGGCTGTTACAGGCATGGGATACCATCAAGCAAATACAGATCATACGGTCTTTCTTCAACATGCAAGAGGCCATATCACTATACTTGTTGTATACGTAGATGATATAGTAATCACAGGTAATGATGAAGTCGAGATCGCTAAGCTGAAGTCAAAACTCGCGAAGGAGTTTGAGGTGAAGGATTTAGGAGCGATGAGGTACTTTCTAGGTATCGAGGTGTGTGAAGGCGAATAAGGAATTGTTTTCTCACAAAGAAAATATGTACTAGATCTGCTGAAGGAGACAGGGATGCTGGGATGCAAAGCAGCAGTCACTCCAAATGACCAGAAGTGCAAGTTGGGAGCAGAAGCAGGAGAGCCAGTTGATCGTGAAAGATATCAACGACTTGTAGGAAGATTGATTTATCTGGGGCACACTCGCCCTGATATCTCATTTGCGGTGAGTGTAGTAAGTCGCTACATGCATGATCCAAGAATGGGTCATATGGATGCAGTGTTTCAGATCTGGAGATATCTGAAAGGGACGCCGGGGAAAGGACTATGGTTCAAGAAGAATGGATGTATAGAAGTTGAGGGATACTGCGATGCAGACTGGACGAGCTGCATAGACGATAGAAGGTCTACCACGGGATATTGTGTCTTTGTAGGAGGAAACTTGGTCTCATGGAGAAGCAAGAAACAGTCAGTGGTAGCACGGTCTACAGCTGAAGCAGAATACATAGCAATGGCTTTAGGAGTGTCGGAGTTGTTGTGGGTGAAAGCGTTGCTGACAGAGTTGAAGCTGGACAAGGGAGCACCGTTACGTCTTCTGAGCGATAGTCAAGCTGCAATAAGTATAGCTAACAATCCAGTTCAGCACGACAGAACGAAGCACATCGAGATCGATTCTTCATCAAAGAGAAGCTGGAACAAAGGATACTGAAGATTGATCATGTTCGCTTAGAAGAACAAGTGGCAGACTGTCTGACTAAGGGTCTTAGTTCATTAAGTCTGTCGAAGCTATGTAACAAGATGGAAATGATTAATATCTATCGCCCATCTTGAGGGGGAGTGTTGAGAACTAATAAGGAATTTAGTCCCACATTGGAAATGTAGTATGAAGAGGAGCTAGACTCCCTATAAGACCATCTCCAATAGTAATTTCTAAAATTGAGTTCTTATCCTACTTGGCATTGTACTTTAAGGAGATTTCTATCCTAGTTGGAAGAGTTTCTACATAGAAATTGTAGACATACAAAAATGCTCTCCAATGGTTCTCCATTTCTATCCTATGTGTCACATAGTAAAATGATCAATTTAATGGTGTGGGGCCCAATAATAATTGTCATGAGAGAGAGGAGAATTTCTATGAGAGTTTCTACATGTAGAAACCCTCCTAGAGAGTTTTCATCCTACATCATTGCCACATAGGATATAAATGGTGATAGAAATCACCATTGGGAGAAGTTTTTTCTAAAATGGATTTCTTCCATAGAAATAGGGAAGTAGAGCTGTCAAAATGGGCTAAGCCCGTTGGGCCGGCCCGCCCCGCCCGCCAAAAAGGTGGGTTGGGCCGAGCATTTAGGAGCCCGCCAAACAGGCGGACCTAGGTGGGCTGGCCCGCTGTAGCCCGTCCCGCGGTGGGCTAGCCCGCGGGTCAAGTGGGTTGGCCCGCCGGTGGGTTGGACTGGGTTGAAATTTTTCCAGCCCGCCAAAATGGTGGGTCGGCCCGTCCCGTCCCGCCAAATGGTGGGTTATGGTGGGTTACGGGCCAGCCCACCCCGTCGGCCCGTCTTGACAGCTCTATAGGGAAGATAGAAACCCCCATTGGAGATGGCCTAAGTAGTGGAGTAGCCAATCAATAAAATATACAACAATTAGGCAATGGAAAGAAAAAGGAAAGAAAAAGGCCAAATTTTAATGGCAGCAATGGAAAAAAAAAAGACAAACAGTGACTAGTTTAGCCACGGGTGCAAAAGTATCGTGATAATTGATTCCTTCAACCTGAGTATAACCCAGTTGCTTGCGGTACTCATTTGCAAGACGACTCCCAGAAGAGTCGATTCTGACTCTGACTCGTCCTCTCCACCGATCCGTCCATGTTGCGGCCACGGAAGTTGTCAAATTCCGACGTGCTTTCCTCACGCCATGTCGACCAAGAAATCCACCTATGATCGTCGACAGTACTACTACTTTACTTTGTTGATCATAGTCGACGCCGGCATGGCTGACACATGACCCAGCTTCATCTACTTCGTCTTCGATTCTCTTTGTGGATATCGCAGTCGACCAACCCATCATGGAGACTTCCTCAGAATCCTCGGTCACCTCATATATATATATACACACACAATACATAAACATATACGAATGTGACGACACATGAATGTACGTAGTCTTTAGTCTGGTTGCAGGCATAGCCGTGGCCGCGATGGATGACCGAGTCGCCTTCTAGATGCAGAATCTCCGACCTCTACATCATGGAATTGGAAATGCATGCCGCCGCATCTATATGCAACAAGAAAATTTTATATCAAATAAAACGTCAAACATATCCTCTCTCTTTTTTTGAAAATTTTAATATGAATTTCTATACTTTCATAATTTGCATCCAAATACATTTTCAATTTGACAGCACCCATACGGATTCACATCTGTTCGTGCGGATCTAGTATCGAGACCTACGCCGGATTCCTACATCAAATTAATCATGTGATTATATTTTCAACAAAATATGGGACACTTTTTCGGAGTGGCGTCCGCGGCCCCACGGGTGACTGCTCGTCATGATACGAGATCCGCACGAAAATATGTGAGTCTATATCCTTGCGGTCTAATTAAAAATGTACTTATATGCGAATCATAAAAAGATGGAATTATTGCAAAATTTAAAAAAAAATGTTCTTAAAATTTTGTGACAAAAAGTTCTTACCAAGGAACATTTTCTTTTCTTAATTTATATTTTTTAAATGTGAAAGAAACATCCAAGCTAAGGGCACTTTTGTCCAACAAACATCTATCCTAAGAACGTTTTTATGTTAATAATTTGTTAATTTTTTTAATCTCCAAAAACGTCTAACCTAAGGTCGAACATTTTAGCTTTCCTTTTACAATTTTGACAAAATATAGGCAATCCCAATTTCTCTGACCAGAACCATAAAAAAGATAAGAATTACCTCTGTTGCTGTGTAGAACTAAAGTTAGACGAATTGTTAAAAACAAAGAAGAAATAATATATTTTCTAATAAGTATTCAATTAACATCACATAAAGTGGGCCAACACACTATTACTTCAGTGAAATCGCAGCAGGCATCCGGTTAGTCGGAAGTTCAAGTCATGATTGTTTTCTCACATAATAGTTGATATTAGAGTTTGAGTCTCCAAATTGTCTAATGTTAGTATTTGGGTCTCCAAATTACAGTTCACGTAGGCTAGTGAACAGTGATTTGGAGAACCAAACTCTAATGCCAGACAATTTAAAAACCAATACCCTAATATTAATATACATATTATATTGGACCCTATTGCTAAATAATCCTAAAAAACATAAAGTGGTGGCTTGATACATACATGCTATCATCAACATACATTGGCGCTCATCATTTGGCGCTTAAAAATGGTAATTAAAGTCAGGTATGAATTACACAGCTAATAGTACCATCAGTTTCTCCTGTGCAACCTATTCAAACTACTCAAAGTAGTTGTAATATACTAAGAGATGTCACATGTAAATTAACTATGAATTAGGCTTTAGCGACAGGACCTGACCAGAAGGACCCAAAATCTCCATTAGTTTATACTAAATTACACAAAAATAATTCTTCTTGATTCTCTATCAAAGAAAGCTCCAAATTATTTTAGTTTGACTGACAAAATTGGTGTCATAAGAGGGCCAAGTATCCGAGAAGCTTACTAAATGCTAATTTTATAATTTTCCTCTTGATTGTTACACTTATTATTTCCATGAACATTAAACAAGAAATGAGAATTTTGAATCCACCAAATTGCAGTATGCCATCTAAACATCAAATTTGAATTCTGATTCCATGATTCCAATTCCCATGGATTCTATCAATTTATAGAACTCCAATTAATGAGCCAAACAAGCCTATGCAACCATTCAGTGATCTTCTCAATTAGAAGCAACCTCTTGAGATGGAACTCCAACATCTCTTACCTTCAAGTACGGAATTAGAAATTCGAACTCTCGTGAACTGGAATGTATTATGATGGATTAAATGTGAACTGACTTGTATGAAAAATAAAAAATAAAAAATAAAATATATGATGGACTGGAGCCCACATCACATCAGTCCCTACATGGTTCCGTCTCTACTTGGGTTCAACAAGAGTTTCTTATGGTATATTTATGAGTTTTGGTACTTTGTGGTAGGGACTTTAACAACACAAACCAACTCTAATGGAAAATCATTCTTACACTCTTTATGTTCTTCAATATATAACCTATTTAAGTCATTTCATTTCCATCTCTTCGTTAATACTCTACTTTATGAATTGAGAAATAAGGGTCATATAGTACAGCTACAGAGCTACTTAGACAATAGCTCGTCTTTGGACCAAGTTGCATGATAAATGTCTCAAATCTTGCAATGAGGAAGAGATGAGGGGCCAAATAAATAATGGCTCAAATCTTGCTATTCGGAAAGATACTTTAACATGATATGATAGCAATCTATATTCAAATACCATCATCACAGATTAATTAGCTCTTGTGGTTACCGAAAAGAGGTATAAGACTCTAGCTGGATGGCGTAAGATCAGTAGATCGAGTCATGGAGTAGTACTATTTCTTCCATTTATTTGGTACGTGTACAAAATTCTGTTCGTATCGTCGGACATCTCAAAAAAATTAGATATATAACACTTGTCCAGCAAACCCTAACCCACATGGAGAAATCTTACAAATTAAGTATAAAACGTTAAGGCAAAATTGAGAGATTGCCAAACGTTGATGGGCATAAGTAGATAGTAGTTGAACCTCAGTGGGAACAATGATCAAATACCTTTACCGGCCCCTTATCTTGACTTAAAGCCAGTAGTGCATTCTGTACTATTGGTGTATGAATTATTTATAATTATCCCCTCAATAGAAAGTATATTCATACTCTTCCAATCAAGTTTTACAATACGAATGGATGTATATGAAATTAACCTAAGCAACAGAGAAAACGACATAAAATTAAAAATAAGAATGGAGAGTAAAGGATTCGAGTCACATTTCAGATGTTGTTCTAATTAGAATAGATTTCATCCCCACCAACCGTGGAGCATGGAGTGGCGATTTACCTTCGAGATACAATAAATTCAGATGACCCGCAACACTGTGCACCCGGTGGCGAATCCAACAAATGATCTCAGCCTTGCCGAATGAGGAGACGAACGAAGGTGGAAATTGGCGAAAGTCTTTTGTTATGTTCGTTTTTATTTTTTTCAAAGAGGAAGACGGAAAACAGAAAAAATATTTTTGAACCAATCGCTTGGATTGTGTCCAGGATTTACGTTCGTCAGTATACCCGTAACGGAATTACGAAAGACCATTGGCAGCAGAAGACCAATAAACACTGACAGTTGAAGACCAGTAACCGCAACTCAATTTTTTTTACCATTTTACGGTTTTTACCCCTAATCTGTTATGCAATGCCCAAGAGTGGTAAGTGCATGCATGAATAATAAGAATTCACCCGCTCGCAGGTTGGATGGACTTAAGCCTATCAAATCTGTCTCCCACAAAACCCACTAACCCAATAAAGTGGATTTAGCACTTTAAATAAATGGACGCTCTCCCTGTTGGGAACGCGGTGTGATCCGAACCGGAGTTGGCCCATGAGTTGCGAAGTTGAAAGAGAGCGCTCAACCGGAAATGAGAACGCTAGCCGATCCAACATATATATTGTTCATCCACACCACCATTATTGTGTGTCAACCGTGTAGTTGCATATGCTTCTAACTCCACTTCATGCTTCTAATTCCACTTGTGAGGTGCGATATTGAATTGAGCCCATATGCCTTAAAAGAGAATTCTCATGTAAGACTTGAACCAATTTCAATTATGTACACATCATGATCCCACCTCCTATCCGATGTCGGACTAAATTACCAACTCCATTGTCACCTCCTTTTTTGACGCTAAACCAGAAACGAGATACAATCCAACACAACCAACACTATATTCTTTTAACCAAAATTTACAACATGAGCTTATATGTAAGTATAGAACCGTGACCTTTTACAATAAACCATGCATGCATGCATGAGATTATGTTGAAGACGAAGGAGAAGAAGAGATACTTAAACCATGCATGCGTGCGTGAGATTATATTGCACATGCCTAGCTAGCTATCTAGCTACTCATCTGCTGGGTATTTATTTGCCAAACAAGCCTTCCAAAACAAACGATTCGTTTCCCTCGACTGGCCACCACTACCGATCCATTCGACTGACTCGTACTCCATCGTGCTCTCTCGGCACCAGGTTGTCCAAGAAATCCACCTTCTAATCTCGCCTCCATGGCTACTGTGATCGACTGCCATAGTTGATGCCGACGAGTACTGTCGACTTTCGGAGTCTCCAGTGATTTTCCAATTAGAGCTGGAAAATTCATTAGAGAGTTCCATATACTAATAATATACCTCTCTTAATTTGAGCACTCTCTCTTTATATAGGAGAGGTTATTATATAGAAGAAGTTTGCAAGATGTGTAGAGGTGTCCAAATAGAGTTTGGTGCACGTACGTTAGTTTCAAGATGTGGAAGCGCGTACGTACGCCTGGACTGCAATAGCTAGGGACATCATATCGTCCTCTAGAAACATGTTAATTAATTCCAGTGTGATGCAAGCATGCATTTACTTTTGTGATATGAAAAACTTGTAAATTCGGTAAGACAATCATATTAGCTTGACCGTAATTTTTTTTTTTTCTTCCAAATATGTCTTTATTTAATTTTACTAATTAAATTTTTTTATTAAATTTTAAATATTATACGAGACACTAAACTAAAAGAAAGTATGTAAAAATTGTGTGATTTTGTGTTATTTAGTTTTGTACGATAAAGATTGTGTAATTTGGATTATTTAGTTTTTTTCATGATCAATCGATGATGAGCCACATCAACTCTCCGGAACTTTTGAGTTGTAAGCATTCAACAATACGACTGTGACGAGAGACATCTGACGAGACACGATACCCATGAAGACGTCTCCATTGAAACTGCCACCAGAAGGATTGTGTGGCTGCTAATCAGGATAGGAGCAAACAATATTGTCACAAATTTCATTCTCGATTGGTTATGACAAAAATAAGTAACTCAATTCACACAACCTCCACCATACAAAACTGAATAAACAAGTCACACACCCCTCGGATATTCTCGTTTTGTTTTAGGATTTTGTATAATTAATATTCAAAATTTACATACGTTTATGTGTTCATTTTGGACCGAGGACGAGACCTAAATTCTATTCTAGACAATATAAAATCTAAAAAAAAATTAATATTACAACGAGACCCTAAAACTAAATAACATATAAATAAATAACGTAGACAAATCATAAATACACCCGATATTGTATAAGAAACAAGATGGAAGACTATATTGTCCCAAGTTACAATTGATATATATCATGTTAAGAAGTTGGCTTTAAGCTCAGTACTAGCCCCTTCTAATTAAATATTAATCGATGATTAAATCACAAAGATAACACCCCGGCCCACAAGCCAAATTTCTAGAACAAAACCAAAAACTTTAAAAAGATGACAGAGAATTAGCCTGAGCCTAATGCTTCTAGAGACTAGATGAGCATGTGCCACAGGAAGCTTATAGTTTAATGTTGTCCAGAGTACAAGTTTATCTACTTTTAGTCCTGTTCCTAAGCAAAGAGTTGTCACTTAATGTCCTCATCAAGTAATTACTTTCAGAATTTATATTTCATTCACTGCCAATTGGATGTTGCCAAGGAAAAGGCCTGCTAAGTTACACCTTTATTTCATTGAATATATAAACTAAATTGACATATATCGAGAGAGATCGAGAGAGAGAGAGAGAGACTTGTTCTTTTGCTTTACTTGCCATCACCCACTTGCAAGCTCAAAATAGTATATCTGTCACTTTGACCAGTCGTTGTCTATCATGGTTCAATACTCATGACCGATTAGACAGGCGTGGAGGCTAAAATAATCATTTAGTGGAAGCGGTCGATTATGGAATTGAAACGCAAGCATTCAATCCTCAGTAGAATTGCCTAGGAATCCTCCTAGCAATCTTCAACATATAAAATGAAATCAAACTGAAATTACTAGAAGAGAGAACAACATAAGAAATTAAATTTACTTAATAGTTTGTGCAGTAGCAGTGCATTAACTGTGCTCATAAGAACGTCATAGTACCTTCACACACAATATATTAAGAAAAAAACTATTTTGTCCGCGGACGAGCAGGCCCATCCGACGTGTGGCCGTACTCTATTGGCTCCCCCTGTATACATGAATTTCACATCGGTTGACCTACCAATAGAATTGCGACACGTGACAGACGGACTGGTCCGCAGGCGGACAAAGTAGCAGGATTCTTATATTAAATATATACTAATATAGATGGACGTACTTTGCAGAACCGGTTATGAGCTCATGGAAGTTCTTAGCTCATGGAGGTCCAAGACAAATTTTTAAAATAGATCCTCATATATAATATAGAAAAATAATTACAAATTAAAACTATTATTATTAGGAAGATTTGAACTAAGGATCCTTAGGGTACAAGAATAATATGTTAACTACCACACCACAATAATTTTATATTAACTACTACACCACCATTAGGTTAAGTTGACCACTGCGCCACAATTATATTTTTATAACTAATAACTTATATCTTAATTTTGGGACCCCAATAAAACTAAACAAAATCAGAAAACTAAACGAAAATATGTGAGCATTGTGTGGCTCAGCTATTTGGTTTTGAATGGTGGAATTGTGTGACTTTTATTATCTAATTTTGTCATGACCAATAAAAAAATGAGACTCCTGGCACTCTATTCTGATCTTAGTAGCCACACTCTACTCTTCTGAGCTCTTAAGTTGTAAGCATTCAACAATACGACTGACCAAGACGAGAGACATTTGATAATACACTATCGTTATTATCAAAACAACTGTACGATGGTTTTGGTCGGTCAACGACTGTTAGGTTTTGTTCAAAACCCACCCATATAATAAGGCAAAGGTATATTTTTCGTTAAAATATAAAAAAGATAAAGAAGAGGGGATAACTAATTCCTATCATATAATACACTTCATACATTTAATTATAATTTTGTGATATCTGTACCTTCTAGAAAGAGCCTTGTCAATACCTTCTCGAACTAGTTGTCTTCTAGAAATATGGGTCTTCCTCTCATCGCTAGCCGGAGCCCTAAATTTTCAAACTTCAAAATCCACGTGTGGACATGAGTTGGATTAACTTAGATTCATTGCAACTTCCCAGTTTGGCACGTATCTACAATAAATTAGTAACGAAAGAAACATCATTTTCACTTGTTCATACTATATATATATGGTAGAGATATATATATGCACGTACGTTTATTGCATTGTGATCACAAAAACATATGCGCAATGGATTTCAGTGACCATCCTCGCGACACCAATGCTCCCGCCGGCGTCTCGTCTGCAGAGTTCATTTTCTTCGGCGGCGGCGATCGCGACGAAGTACGACGTGAGAAAGAAGCAGAAGAGAAATTGGTAGAGGTTCATCGGAATATTCGTGGCGGCGACGGCGTCGAAGTCGACACAGTCGAGTTCCTGCGGAGGACGGACGCGGCGGCGCCGGCGGTGACAGGAGGATTCCAGAGAAGCTACGAAGAGAGGGAGAAGGACCGGGCCTTCTGGGAGGCTTGCTTGGCATCTGGCTACCCGTGAGATGCATGAACCAATCTCCATGATCTCCAACGAAAAGCTAGCCTAGCTAGTAGCAAAGTAGGAAATGGCCATGTTTTTTTTTTTTTTTTTACATATACCTAGCAAAGAAATCAAAGAACTTTTAATTTAAAGTCTGTCGATCCCAAATCTTTTATAATATCCTATGAGAAGATCCCGTCCTTTTGATACAAGTTGAAGCAGCCCCATAATCTTAGTGAACTAACACTACTAAAATCTGTCAATTCAGCGACGCGCCAAGACGTCGCTAAAAAGGGCAAATACGTCGCTAATTTCTATTAGCGACGTATTTAGCGACGTTTTCAAGTAGTCGCGATTAAGCTAGTCGCTAAACAAGAAAACGTCGCCAAACGTCGCTATTGCGACGATCTTTAGCGACATGCCCACGTCGCTAATTTAGCGACTGCCAGCGACATAAAACGTCATAATTTACCGACGTAACCTAGCGACGTTGAGCGACTTGAAATGCATCGATGCTGACCTGGCTTTAGAGCCAAATGGCGACGTTCTGCGACTTTTTAACGTCACTATATTACCGACATAAAGCGACGTTTAGCGACGTCCATGTAGCGACGTTTAGTGACGATTAGCGACGGTAATCATTAATATTAGCGACGTAATTAGCGACGTTTATATCGTCGCTGGACGTCGCTGATAGTCGCTGAACGTCGCTAATATTAAAAAAAAAATTTAAAAAAAATTACAGCAATTGCAGCATTTGCAGAATTTGCAGCACCATTTGACAACAACGACTGTGTATCACGAACACAGTATCAAACAACACATACACACAATCACGAACACGTTTGAAACACAATGTGTCCACAATCAACACAGATTTATGAAAATTTGTAACAATGTCAAACATAATGTGTCCACATAAGAATAAAGTATGTAAAACCACATAAAAGACCCAACAATGGGCCATCACACAACAATGTATATGCCGACTACGACTGATCAGGAGGAGCATCACCGCTCCTATCACCGCTCCTGGAAAGAAGGTAAGCATACTGCTCCGGTGTAAGAACCACCGACGACGATGAAGGAGGAGGCAATGCAACCGCTGGAGAAGGAGGCAGTGTAACCGCTGGAGATGGGTGCGTCCGCGTCTCCTCTAGGGCTCGGAGTCTGGCGCTGCATTGCTCCATGCAAGTCGCTATCCTGGTAACGGTGTCGTGAATGGACTCCTGTGTCCCCTGTACTTGCTGCACGGTGCGCTCGAGCTCGTCAAAGCGTGCGGTGACCGACGCAGCGTCCTCTTGCTCCTGAGGCCCTTGCTGCTCAGCAATCCTCCTCAGCATATCGTCGCGCAGCTCAGCAATCTGGCGGACAATGGTCTCCTCGACTCGGGACGACTCGGCCTGTGACGGCTGTGAATGCGCACTGGAAGAGGGAGCCCTGGATGCCTGCGTCGCAACAAATGCGCCGTAGGACCCCGTACCGTAGTACGTACCCCTCTGAAGACCACCAACAGCGGTCTTCCAGAGCTCGTCCTCCGACTAGGACGGAGAGGGTTGCGATGTACCAACCCCTCCCTCTGCCTGTGCACTAGCACTCGCACGCTCATCACGTAGCCTAACATACTCTTCCTAGAAATCATTGTGCATCTCTATACATCAATACTTACCTAAATTAGCCTAATAAACGTCTAAAATATTTAATTATTATTAAGTATATGGTTATCTGTATATTCTTCAAGTTGTGTTAAAAATTAACGAAATCTAAATTAGTACTTACATAGCTCTGAGTAGCCCGGTCGTCGATGAGCTTTCCGTCCTTTCGATGGATGGCCAGGAAGACGGTCACCATATTTGCGTCCTCACCCCTCTTCACCTGCGTGTTTGTTATATTTTATTCTTTAGTAAAATAGAAAATTATATACTCCTACTATCAATAAATTCTTATATTTGACAATAAATTACATACCAGACGACGGAAATGCTCCGTCATAGGAATTGATCCACCACACCACTTTCCGCCCATCGTCCTAGCCGCCTTCGCCTTCTTCGACTGCTCTTTGTACTCGGGCTCCTCAAATCGAGCCCTCATCGTGGCCCACTGGTCAGGTGTGATCCAACCAGCAATCGGCTTTCCGGAGCGGTGACGTTTTTTCTGATCGTCAATAGCATCACGGATCAACTTGGCGGCGACGGCAGGAAACTGCCTCTCAATCTGCTCGGCGCGGTGTGGTGGATAAAAATAAGTCCTCTACAAGAATTACAAATTAAAATAATTAGTTCTAAAAAATACTTAAAATTATATTAATCATACTAAATTAACTATCTTTAGTTACCTTGAAGTGGGCAAACCAGAATGCCTTCCTCTCTTCCGAGGCATCCGAGTAGTTGATCCACGGACCCCCATAGTTGGACCTTAGAAATGTGCCCAACGCTCTCTGTACCGACGAGGGACGATATCTGTATACAACGATAACCGACGTATTAATGAATATATATAGATATACAGCCATGCATAAAATATTGATTTAACTTACTTCGTAGGACCGTCGGCCCAAATCTGCATCCTCGTCTCGCCCTGAGGTGCGCATGCAGGGTCGCTCTGGTATGGATCCGCCCGGGCTGGACGGGCGGGAGTAGGGACTACCTCCTCCACCTGCTCCCCACCCGCCATGCTGCTGTCAGCGCTAGGAAGGCTAGGGGAAGTAGTATGCTCAGCAAGCCTGGAACTGCTCGTCGCAGGTGCACTGCCACCCGGACCTGAGACCGTATGGTACAATGGAGTGCTCGGGTCAGAGGATGGTCCAGAGCCATCCTCCTGTAATGGAGCTCTCTGCCCACCTAAGGACACGGATCGTGCTGGCCTATCTCCGCGTCGTCCTGAGGTGCCTCCGCGTCGTCCTGCCATGCTGATAATAACATTGGAGTTCATAATTTAAGACTACAGAAATATGAATACATCGAAATCACAGTTTATGATTGAAAATATAAATAAATACAATGACAGTTTAGAAATATCTGCATACATTGGAATTCATAATTTAAGTTTTCAAAAGTGATCATAGTTCATAATTTAAGATTACAGAAGTATGAATACATCAAAATCACAGTTTCTCAATCATCCTCTAAAAATTCATCTTCTTCGTTTGCCTCCTCCTCCTCATCCTCTTCCTCTTCCTCCTCATCGTCACTAGCATCTCCTTCGTCTTCCCCTTCGGATACTTGTACCTCTTCTACACAAGTAGATATTGAATGGGGAACTTCTGCTGAGTCGACATCAACTGTATTAGGTACAAGAGGCAGCTCGTCCTCCTGATAAGCCACTTCGTCGACGTCGTAGGTATTTCTGGCTTTAGTCTTGCATACTGCCCACCAGTCGTACCTCTTTGTTCCCCGTCTAGGATATGTTGTAAAATATACGAGTTGAGCTTGACTTGCTAGGATAAATGGTTCGTATCCTTGGTATCAACGACGGTAGTTAATATCTACAAAACCATGTTTGTCAATTTTCCATCCTTGATCTTGTATGGGATCGAACCAATCAACTTTGAACAACACGATCTTGGCAGGCTCTATGCCATAGTTGTACGTCAATTCCACGATCTCACGTAAGACGCCATAGAAATTATTGCCTGGAGTGACATCTTTGTAGTTTGTAGATTTGATACACAAGCAACTGTTTTTTGTGGAATCAAGATCCAGGAAGCTATCTCTGATGACAGCATTTGTTGACTTGAACTTAAACCCATTCACGCAATAACTTGGCCATACTTTGACGGCATAAATTGGTCCCTTGGTAAGAGTTCTAATAGATTCATTCTCAAGAATGACGTCCGGACGATCGACCTAAACACGAAAAGATACGAAATTAAGTTTAATGTTAAGTTATTTCTTGTGCAGTTAATGGAGGAAGATTCTAACTAGCTTCTTACGTACATATGCAGTCAACCAAGACGGGAAATGAAGTCTCATTTCTTCTTCTACTTCTTCATCTGCAATGTATGGTCTACTTGACCTCACCTCATCATTAAATTTGCTGAAAACCAATAAATATCGGGATATACTCGTTAAATTATAATAACGGAATCAACAAATAGATGACTTGAATGTTGAAGATTTTCACTTACCACTCTAGCTTTTCCACTTCATCCTCCTCGCAGTTGAGTAATATATATAATTGGGCCGCCTTTAGTTCCTCATCATTCAAATATCTCTTTTTCAGTTTTTCTGAAGGCTTTCCAAGAGCATTGAAGACTTTCAATAATGCATCATTATATTCTATATCTCCATCGTCGTTCCTCGGAGCTCTTGTTCTATTTGTAGCAATATGAGGCTTGAAATACATTGAACAGAAGTTTGTAATCTCCTCAAGGACATAGGCTTCACAAATAGAACCCTCGATCCGTGCCTTATTTTTCACCTTCCTCTTCAGGTGGTTTAGATGGCGCTCGAACGGGTACATCCACCGATAACCGACGGGCCCACCAACACGTGCCTCATATGAAAGATGAATTGGCAAATGCTCCATAGAGTCGAAGAATCCAGGAGGGAACACCCTCTCAAGCTTACACAATGTTACTGCAATGTCCTTCTCCTGCTTTTCAAGCCGATCGACGAGCAACTTAGTAGAACAAAGATCTCTGAAGAATATGCTAAGCTCTGTCAGTGGATCCCAAACGACATGAGGTAAGAATTCCCGAAATGTAATCGGGATTAACCTCTCCATAAAAACGTGACAGTCGTGGCTCTTTATACCCTGGAGTTTGTTCTCCTTCGGGTCAACACATCTTCTCAAATTCGATACGTACCCATCTGAAAATTTTAGGCCCTGGATCTACCTACAAAGTTTACCTTTGTCCTCCTTGTCCAGTGAGAAAATGGCCCTGGGCTGCTTATACTTCCCACTGCCTTCCTTTATCAAATGCAACTCTGGACGTCTGCATATTTCTTCTAAGTCCAACCTGGCCTTGGGATTGTCTTTCGTCTTCCCCTTTACGTCCATCACAGTATTTATTATATTGTCAAATACATTCTTCTCGATATGCATGACATCCAGGTTATGTCTGAGCAGATGGTCACTCCAATATGGTAGGTCCCAGAATATACTCCTCTTCGTCCAGTTGTGAGCGCGGCCAAATCCATCACACTTGTACCCCGCTGTAGGCTCTTCAATAGCACTTGACAATTCTTTAACTTCTTCCCATATCGTGTCCCCAGACCACCGTGGCGATGGACTGGACTTCTCCACCACGCCAGCACGAAAAGCATTCTTGTTCCTCTGGTACGGATGATCCTTTGGCAGGAACTGTCGATGACAATCAAAGAAGCACGGTTTTTTTCCGTGTTTCAAACGGAAAGCCTTAGTGCGATCCATGCAATACGGACATGCGAGACGACCATGGGTGCTCCAATCCGATAACATTCCATAGGCCGGAAAATCATTGATGGTCCATATTAGTGCGGCCCTCATCTGAAAGTTCTGCTTTCTGGAAACATCATATGTGGTTGCACCTACTTCCTACAACTGATTCAGCTCATCTACCAAGGGCTGTAAGTACACATCGATGTTCCTCTTCGGGTTCTTCGGACCTGGAATAATAACAGTTAGGAACATGTAAGGAGTCTTCATACACATCCAAGGCGGCAAGTTGTACGGAGTAACAATCACTGGCCAACAAGAATATTGTGAGCCCGAAAGTCCAAATGGGGTAAAACCGTCGAAGGAAAGCCCCAATATGACATTACGCGGCTCCGAAGCAAAATCGGGATACACTCGATCAAAGTGCTTCCATGCTTCCCCGTCGGATGGATGATCCAGTACTCCATCTATTTGTTCCTGCTTGTGCCAACTCATATTATCAGCTGTCTCCTTTGCCATAAACAACCTCTGCAACCGCGACGTCAAAGGCAAATAGTGCATCGAATCTGTTGGCTTGCGTGCCCCAGAAGTCCTTGTTGTACTAGTTGCCTTGAAGCGATCGGCACCACAAAATCTGCAGGCGTCTTCATCCTTGTCGTCCTTATAGTACAACATGCATCCGTTGCGACATGTATCAATTTTTTTATACCCCATCCAGAGCGATCTCACCATTCTCTTGGATCGGTAGAAGACTTTAGGTAACTTGCCACCCTCCGACAATATATCTATAATTAACTCCAGGATTCGGTTGTAGCATTCTTGAGACATGTTAAAATCTGATTTTATGCTCAACAATCTTGTAACCACCTCCAACGGTGAATGGTCATCACAACCAGGATATAAAGGAGTCCTTGCATTCTCCAGCAACTCCATGAACTTTACAGCATTAGCATTCGGTGCCTCCTCAGCTGCATATTGATTGTTCGGATCGAAACTAGGCCCCGCAGCATCAAAAACCATGTTCGTCTACCCTTGGTCGTAATCAGCATGCTCGTGGACATCTACATAAGGCTCCACATAAGGCTCCGGCTCGGAGGCTAAAGACACAAGTTCTCCGTGTGCGGTCCACTGATAATAATTTGGCATGAAACCCCTCGAATACAAATGATATGTCACATCCACTTCCGAATGATATTTCAAGTTGCGACATCTCATACATGGACACTTAATTTTTGTACGGTCCATGTACTGAGGGAACGCCTTGGCAAACTGCAGGAACTGTTGCACACCCTGTATAAATTTATCCCGCACACCGCACATGTCATCAGGATGACGATTGTACATCCACAAACGGTTCCGCAGATAGTAATTCATATCCATTTTAAGATAATTCTGCAAAGATTGACACAGATAATAATTCATCAGGATGACGATTGTATATCCACAAACGGTTCTGCATAATTGCCAAGTGTGGGGACGAATGGCTCAGAACACAACCCAAAATGCATTCTAGCATACATTAGTTTGAATCATCTATGTTCTGTACATATTGTGTAGTATATGTTCTTATCGAATCTAGTATCTGAAGGATGTAACAGAATCAAGATGAACCCACATAATGTAATACTAAGACATTATCTACTACTAAAAGATGTAGTGATAGGTTGTCGTATCATCATTGTCGAGGGATGGGGGTAGGAGGACAGTCAACTTTATCTACGGCTACATAGTTTATGCCTCGCCAGTCGAATGGCTGCAGGGACTATGTCCTGATCACGATGTCGTACCATAGATTATCTACTACTAATTAAGACTTTCAACTAAGCAGTCAAAGGGTACTGAACAGAAAGTCTAATTATAAGACTTTCAACTAAGCAGCGTTGTAGGATTTAAAATATGGTATTCAGGATTAGTATCCATCCTTCGTGACATAGCTGACTCTGCCAAAACCTGACCAACATATCCTACACTAATCATTCCATATTTCAGTAATGTCAGTGAGCTAAATCATTCTCAACTGTCGAGAATACTTAGGAGAAAACTCATTCACAGGATTAGTATCCATCCTTCGTGACATAGCTGAAATTTTATAGAGCTCGATAATAATTATTAGTCAATTTATTCATCATTTCAAAACCCTGAAAAAGCCCAAAAACAACTCCCAATATCAGTAAATAGGGCTCGAACCCTAAATTAGAATTCGAATCCAAGCAAAACAGTGGGTGTCACACTGTGAGTCTCGTGTCCACACAGTGGGACACGACGTATCCAAACCAACAAAATAGGTGTCACACGAACTAGAAGCGAGTCCACTGTGAGTCTCGTGTCCACACAGTGGGACACGACGTGTCCAAACCAATAAAATAGGTGTCACACGAACTAGAAGCGAGTCCATTGTGAGTCTCGTGTCCACACAGTGGGACACGACGTGTCCAAACCAAAAAAATAGGTGTCACACGAACTAGAAACGAGTTCAATGTGAGTCTCGTGTCCACACAGTGGGACACGACGTATCCAAACCAACAAAATAGGTGTCACACGAACTAGAAGCGAGTCCACTGTGAGTCTCGTGTCCCCGGCAGCGAGTCCACGCTCTCGTGGACACGAACTACAAGCGAGAGAGAGCTAGAAGACGAGGAGAAACTGGGAAGCGGGGGGGGGGGGGGGGGGGGGAAGAGTTACCTGATCCGGAGCTACCTGAGGAAGGAGGAGGGAGATCGCCGGAGAAGCGCCGCGGAGGAGGAGGCCGGAGGAGGGAAATCGCCGGAGGGGCGTCGCGGAGGAAAATTTTGGGGAAATCGCCGGAGGGCACGAAATATTTGGGGAGAAATTTTGTGAAAGATCGAAAAGCGAAACCCTTGCTATATGAAAATATTAGCGACGTAATTCTAGAACGTCGTTAAACGTCGCTGGTATTTATGAAACGGCGACGCTACTTAAATTTCGTCGCTACACGTCGCTGAATCAGCGACGTGTACCGACGAACTTGCGACGCCTATTCTCATTTAACAAATTGCAGCCGCTAGACGTCGCTATTAGTCGCTGTCAGCGACAAACAGCGACGTCATACATAAACGTCGCTAAAACCCCAAAAAATAGCGACGTTTTTGTATGGAGTCGCTAAATACGTCGCTGATATAACTTATTTTGGTAGTGTAAAATTCAGGGGCGGCCATGCAGGACAATGTTGTAGGGCCCAACTAAAGGAGCACCACATGGTTCTATCTAAAATAGAACTAATATGTATCATGAGCCCAGGGACGAATTCAGCTTATTGTTGGGGTGGGTTGAAGCCCACCCCAATTTTTTTCCTTTTATTTTCATATGTTTTTTTTTTTTTACTTTTGATTTTTTATATGAGTTAGTCAATCTCTAGCCCACCCCAATTCAGTTCAGCCCACCCAAGTTTAAATTCCTGGATCTGTCCTGCATGAGCCACCCTTAACAAAAAAATAATTGTGGTATAGTTGTCATCATTTTAGACATACATATTAGATGTTCTTAGTTCAATTCTTGATGATAACAATATTTTATAAAATACAAAAAAAAAAAAAAATCACATTATATATGGGATCCCATGCATTTTGAAAGATCATGTGAACCTCCACAAGCTCAGGGCCTGCCATGCTAAGATTATGGAGGCAAATACGTTTACGGATTCCCTCTTTTACCTTTTGTATTATTATATGTTCCATAGTTATTATTTTGTACCTATGAATAATTTTTATTTACATGCTATTAAAGAAATTTGAGGAAAATCTCTTTGATCCATCCTTTGACTAAAAAAAAAAGTGGATGGAGCATTCCATGCTACAATCTCCCGGTTGTGTTTTGAGATATTCGCAGTATCAAAATTGGTATCAGACGTTCTTATGAACATCGGAAGGAATATCGAATTTTTTGGTATTGAAAAAAATTTATTAATAAATTTATATTAAAAGTATTTTATATATTTAGGTATAATTTTAAATATTTTCTATATTATTTTTTGATAATTTTGTAATGAATGAAATAATAGTCGTTATTGCTTATTTGTCTACATGTGATAAATAGGTTTTCTTCTTTTAATTATTTACAATCTTACTATGCTTTTAAATCCTTGTTTATTGTTATTTTTCTTTCATTTTTTGGTCGAATTGACTGAAAAAGAGTTACTCAATGTAATATCGGTATTGGTCGGTATTAGATCAGGACAAGTCAAACAGTATTGATATCGGTCGTATCGGATCGTCGTCCGATATTGCTAAATATGGTGTTGAGTCATGTATTAGTCATAACACAGACATGCCAAAATTTTGTACATGTTCAAATTAGTGTCAAACATATCATATTTATCAGACTGAAACCTATATTTGATGTACAAATATCTTGTATCGTGTCTCAATATTAATGTGTAAAATTTAATTTGATTATACATCCAGGGTGGACATAATAAGGAACAAATGAGGACAACTGATCCCACTAAAAACTTGAGCCATTTTGAAGCTCAATCTTGAGCCATTTTGAAGCTTCTTTATATATATATATATATATATTAACATTAACATTAAATGGACGGCTGAGAGTGAGGGAGTTTTTAGGAAATTTTCTAAGGGAGACTTTTGATCCGCTTCATATATATATATATATATATATATATATATATATATATATATATATATATGAATTTTTTTAATGTTTGAGATTGACTTCTCTTAATTTTTGCCGTCCCTATAAATATTATTTTAGGTGTCTGGATCATAAACATGAATAATAATGTGAAAACCAAATATTTAGTCCAGACGAGATGAGAGTTAGTTTGATATATTTGTTTTATAGTGCTCGGATCTCATATCATATGTACACATAAGTTGACCATACCAGCAAGTGGATATATAGTCAACGATTCATGTGGGTTAATAACCTAGGGACATGAGTCATTGAATTGGGCTGTACTGGATAAATGGACCATGCAGGGGACGAAGAAGGGGTTCGGAGGAAAAGCGAGCAAAACAACCGACATCCGGGTTGAACCAGTTATGTAAGGATGAATATATTGCATAGTACAGGTCAGAATTAATCGAGAAGCAAACATATTAATCTTGATTGCATATAAAGTCCAAGAAAAGTCAAAACTCGGAGTCAAATCGGTTCAAATTCCAACTGGGCAATCATACCCATATCGGATCCATTTCCGCTCCAAATGCAAACCTTAACAACAAAGTTTGGTTACAAAGATGAACTTGACATTCTCAATCTCTTAAATCTTTCACATTCATGTGTCGCATGATATTGTATGGCCTTGAACAAATATATTCAGCAGTCTGGCCAAGTCTTGTAGTATAAAAGCAGGCAAACAGCAATTCCCGAGTAAAACCAAGCCACACATGAAAACATTTCCATGTAGCAAAATAAGTCCATTTTAATGGTGTTTCATATAATTAACTAAGTTCATGCCGATGGGTAGTTCATATTAAGAATTTTCCAGCTGTACAATGCACGGGTTTCTTTAGTTGTAGAAATACAGAACAACTACCTCAACTATTACACTTAACAAAAAAAAAGTACAACTGATGCTTCTCAACGAATTAATCATGGATTTCATGAACCGCCAAATACCTGCAAGATCACAAAGGCATTAAGCATAGTTATTAAGAGAAGTACATCAAAAGCCAATGCTATAAAATGTACCGATAGAGGATAAGGGGCATCGTACCCCTGCCAAAAATTCTTTTGAGAGCCTAGGTTTACTTTGGACAGCATGTTCATCAACTGTCCTGTTCTGTGGAAATTTCCGTATAACTTTGGGTTCTTGTACATCCCCTATACTTTCACTGAATGCTGGTCCCTGAGTCTTCTGCTTCTGTATAGGTCATCAGTAGTATAAGCACTAATTGTATTGAGGTTAAATCATTTGTTCATTCTCGTATTTGAAGATTCTGACAATAAATATTTCTTACCAACAACATGAAATAGTACCAGTTACAACTAATGACAGTTTAACTGGACAATAGAGGTCGCTAAGCAAGAAATTTATCATTGAAGACAATAGAGACGTGCATTTATCCCAATCCCAAATACCTCCCCTTCCAACTGAAACTTTGTAAAATTCACTTCTGTCAGTTAACCATACACAAAGGAGAACAAAAATAAACCAAACACAAAGTAGAACAACAACAAAGCCTTATTCCAATTTTTTGGCATTGGCTGCCTGAATCATTTTCTTCCATTCAGCTCTTTTAAGGGTCATGTCCTTGGCAACACTATTTTTGAAACTTCAATCCATGTTCGTCCATTCAGCTCTTTTAAGGGCCATGTCCTCTTTAACACTATTTTTAAGGCTCCTCTAATCACTATCTTGTTGCTCCTCCTTAAGGAACATATATTGGGTCTGTGTTGCACATTTCCAAACCACTAATAAAATATAAACAAGAAAAGGGGCATAAAAATAATGGATGAACTATGTTCAAATCTATCACCACATTCGCTCCTCCCCTCTCCATCTAAATCTCACTCTCTCTGCAATTGACATTCTATTCCTAAATGATGTCTTTTATAACTGCTTACAACATTCAAAGAATGCAGCAAACTGGTCTACGTCAAGGATCAGAAAGTGCTCTAGTGATTCTTATCTTCCGTTGACAACTGCGCAATAGGAAACTCTGCCAAATATATCGAGATTGACCAAAAATTCAGACCAATTTCAGAAAATTCGGAATAGTTCAAGATCCAATACACCCGAAACAAGAAGAGAACCTAAAACTGGTTGGATTTGGCTGAACTATAGCAGAAACATGTAAACATTTTGATGGGAAAAGGCCCAAAAAAGCCATTTTTTGCCAAAATAGGTGATGTTTTGCCAAAGCTGGCAAAAGAAGGCCAAAATGGAGGCAGACCAAATTTGGGCCAAAATCAGTCCGAATTGGCTGAAACATATACTTCATTTGGCTTAATTTTCCTTTTCAGGCCTATTTGGGAATAAAGTTTCATAATCGAGTTAGGTTTAGATTGGAGCTTTGAGACTTGAAATAGGAATTTGAGTTGTGAAACTCCACTCAAGTTAACTTGAGTTTGGAGTTATCTTTTGACGTTTGGATACTATAGTCTATTTTGGACTTCTGTGTTTTGGAGTTATGGGTAGAAGTAGATGATTTTAAACTTCATTAGCTAAAGAGCCCTACAATTATCAGCCACAATTCATGGAGAACAAAGATTCTACCATTCTCCAAAATTTCATAAAAATACAAAATCTCACAAAATCCCTATACCAATTCAATATGCAAATCAACATTACCTATAGTCATCAACCACAATTTCATGAAAATCTACACCCTACCCATTCAAATATGAAAATCAACACTATATTTTTATCAACCACAATTTCACAAAAAAACCAAACCCTACCATTAAAATGCAAATCAAAGAAAAACATTGAAATCCACGGTAGGATGGGCATGTCGAAAGGGATAAGATGTTACTCTAGGGAGGAGGAGGAGGGAGAAGAAGAGAAGGAGGTGAAAAATATGAAAGAAGGGTTTCATAAGAAAGGGGAGGGCAGATAGTATATTTTCAGTTAAGGTAAAAATCCAAAAAGAGTGGAGTCTTTGTTAACTCCACTTTTAGGGTTTGTTTTAAAGTTAAAAGTGCTTGTTTTAAAGTTAGGACTGGAGTTTACCCGAACTCCAAAAAGGTTCCTAAACACACCAGAGTTAAGTGATGTGGAATTTGGTGGCTTAAATCCATCAAAATCTAGTTTTCTTTTCGTAACTCCATTCCTAGACGCACCCTCTTTTTCTAGAAGACCTTTTCAAATATATGGTAAGACCTTTTCAAGAAGACTTTTACAAAATCTATATCCTTCTATAGCACAAACCATGTTCGTCTAGGTCTACCTCAATCTTATCAACTCCATTAACTACCATTGATCCTCCTTACGGGAACATCCATTGGTCTACACTGCACATGTATAAACCACCTAAGTCGATTTTCTCTCATCTCATTCTCAATTAGTGCCACCTCTAATTTACACATGTACACTCATTTTTATAATATCCTTTAATATATTGTCACTTTTCCATCTTAGCAATTATATTTCGACTAAAGTGACTTTTTAGGACACATTCTTTCTTAATTGCCAAACACTTTGATCCATAAAACAAGTTGGTCTTATAGCAGTTTGTAAAGTTTTTCTATCAACTTCAGAGGCATCTTGTGATCATAAAGTACTCCAAAAGCAGTCCTCCATTTCAACCATCATATTTTAATTCTATGCATGACACTTTTCCAGTCTCTCCATCATGATTAATGATTGCTCCTAAATACCAAAAGCTATAACTCTTAGGTATCTTTTGTCCACCGATATGGGCTTCCCCCTCATTTCTCTTTCACTTCGAGTTGAAATTATATTTCATATACTTTGTTTTTTTTCTAATAATCATAAATCTTTTATATTGTAAAGTTTCTCCATACTTCTATTTTAGTATCTAACCGTTCTCTACTTTCATTAACCAATACAATATGTTCAACAAACATCATACACAATGAAACCTCCTCATGGATATGTCTAGTAATTTTATCCATAACTAGGGCTCCATTCGAAGCGGATACGGACCAGATATGGGTATTACTGGATATGGGTACAACTATATCAGTATTTGTTCTGATAACTAATATGGATATTGTTCAAATATGAAAATCCATATCAAAAAAAAAATCCATATTTGGAACGGATATAGTAAGAAATAGATATGGATATAGAGAATGCAAATATGGATCAAATATAATAGGATTTTGGAGAAACTAAAGTTTGGATTCTTAAGACATTCTTAAGAGAATAGATGATTTCGTATAAGTTTAGTAAAGTATTGATAAAGTTACATTTGAGTAATGATATATATTTTAAATTAATAAGTTTAGTCACAAATAGAACGCTCCATAGTGTTAGAAGTGTAGATATATTAATAACAATTATATATTTACATCGGAATCTAGATATTCGGATCCGGATTCAGATAAAAGAGTGGAATCCACATTCGTATCCAAATAAATTAAATCCAGATTCAGATCCAATCATATCCTGAAATAATTGATCAACATCCGCTTGTAATCAGATTCGGATTCCGATCCAATTTTGAAGTGGATAATTTGCTACAAGTGAATTCATATCCATAACTATCGCAAAAAGGTAAATACTTAACATTGATCCTTGATGTAACCAATTGTAACATGAAACGGTTTCTATCTCCTCCAATAATTCACACGGTTGTCGTAGCTCTATTATAATATTAATAAGTTGGTTAAAGGATAAATTACTAATTTTTAAGTTAAAAGTTAAAAGTCGACACTTGATTAACTAAAGAACGGTTTACTATCTCCTCCAATAGTTCGCACAATTGTCATAACTCTATCATAATATTAATAAGTTTGTTAAAGGATAAACCAAGGATCAAAGTATCGGCCGATACCGATACGTATCGGCCGTATCGGATCGGTTTTGGCCGTTGCCAATCCGATACTTTGAAAAATTATCGGTATCGACCAATCCCTTCCATAAAATTTTGGTATCAGTCCGTATCGGGCCGATACGGACCGATACAAACTGTGGATTCAACCAGAAAAAGGGGGAGATGAATGGAATCTCTGACAAAGACGAAGAGCAAAGTTTGTTTTGCCAGAGACGTACAATTCCCTAAAAAATTCTATCAAAATTCGACATAAAAATTACAACACAAAAAAAAAAAATTAATTGGATAATTTGTGGAAAATTGTTACATAATTTTGAGAAGGTAACCACTAACAACCCTAGCTTGTCTCTGCCACCGCCACCCCGCCGTCGCAGAGACAGCTGCCGCCGTCGTAGCCGTCTGTGCTCGAGAGGAGTTGTTTCCTCTCTGATCTGACGGATGTGGAGGCGTAGACGCAGCAGCAGCCGCCGCTTCCTCCTCCCGTGTTCGAGAGGAGCTCAGATCTGGTTGCGGTGGAGGTGGAGGCGAGAGGGGTGGTGCGATGGAGGCGAGAGGGGCGGTGGAGAAGAGAGGGGCGATAGGGGATGGGGCTGTTGTGGAGAAAGAAAACATTTCAGTGAAATGTTTTCTCTCTCCACTCAGTCATATATATTGCGGGCTTTAGATTAGGGCTTTGTTTTATAAAAAAAAAAGAAGGGAAAAAGACACTGGCTCGAACCCGTGACCCGCCAAGGTCAAGAGACTGACAGCAATGTTCAATAATTACCTCCTAGCCACAAAGCCATTTAATGCCAACGTTTATAAGTGGCATATATACATATTTATCCACTCATACATTTTTACTAACTTATTGTATCTAACTTATATTATATATATATATATATATATATATATATATATATATATATTTGCCGATACCATCGATACCAAAAAATCCGATACTCCGATCCGATACCGTCGATACTGCCGATACCGATACTAATACAAATTGTCCGATACCGATCCCGATACCGATACTTTGAACCTTGGGATAAACTACTAATTTTTAAGTAAAAAATTAAAAGTCGACACTTTATTAGCTGAAGAATGAAATATTCGTATGTGTCTAATAATTTTCTCAAATCACAAATGTATCATTTGTATAATTGTATTATTTTAGTTAATTTAATATATTCTCACAAAATATTTCTTCCCATCCATAAAAATAAAACAACTAAACCAATCTTCACCAAAAAGATACAATTAAGCTAACCTTTTCAAATTCATTGCAAATAACTAAATGACTTGCATAAGAAAATTTGGTTAAAACAAGTTTATCGGCATAGATAGTATGGATAACCATATGAACCAAATACATGGTGTACAGTATTATCTCCAAAAACAAAAAGAGAGGTTATAGATATAAATAGACAGAATCTATATGTATATCTTAGCATAAAAATAAACTAAAAAATATCGGCTTCCACTATCTACTCTTTTGAATGTGATCAAAGCTCTACAAGACAACATTTTTCATAAGAACCTCACGTATGCTCCTTCTCCAAATTAAGAATAGAGTTCAGATCATGGTCATTGAAATATACAGCAAGTAATACCAAAACTAGTGACATAGAGATTAGAGAAACATATGAATATAGATATACAAACCTTTTTTGCACGTTCTTGCATGGATTTGATAGCACGAGACTGGTCAACTTTCGACAAGTAGAAGTCACGTTCTCTCTTTGCAGCAGATAACTCTAAGGCGAGCTTCTCTTCCCGTGTACGGTTCTTGTTTGCTGCATCACAATGTCCAGTTAACTACTATATTCATCTATATTGGGTGTTGATATATCAAACAAGCATTGGCAATTTTGGTTTACCTGTCTCAATAGTCAGGTCGTTCCATTTAAAATTACTTAAATACTTGATGTTCCAAATGTCATAAAAGAAAGATGACCTCTTTTTTCCCACCTAATATCATATAGTCAAGTATTAATAACTCAGCAAGACTAAAGTTGTACATACAAATTTGAAGAAACTACATTGTACAGATCATATATATATTTGTGTAAAGGCAACTTGCCCACAGAAATGTGATGCGGGCCCACCTATTATCACCTACACACGTCGCAGGAGACGTGGAGCCATTTAGGCTCACTTTTTAGGCCTTTCAGTTATTTAGTAATGGAGGGGTATTGTGGTCTTTCACCACAATAACCCTCCTAGGGTTTGCTTTTCTTTTCTATTTATAGTCAGGGCTAGCCGTCATTACTTTTATGCTTGGATTGAGAAAACTCTCTCAAGTGTCATCAAGAAGGATTTTATTACTTTGTTCCGTTCAATCAAAATTGGGAGTTTCGTTCTTTTCCTATATTAAAGATCATTCTGTTTCTATTCCTCTTGTTCTTAGTTTTATTTGCTTTCTTTTGTGAATCGATTGAGTCAATTCACAACAATTGGCATCAGAGCCCTCTACGAGCCATGGCAGACGGGACGATAGCCTCAATCGACGAGAAGATCCGAGGTCTTCGGGAGGACTTCACCGCCGAGATCGATAGCTTGAAGAAATCCATGGAAGCTTCCGTTAAAGATCAAGCATCCACGAACCAGGAACTCCGAACGGAATTCCGCACGGAGATGCGGGACATGCGGAAGGAGACGACGGCTATAATGACGCTCTTACAAAACATCTCGAAGAAGATCAACGGCGACGAAGCGGAGGCGGTAACAACCCAAACCCTAGTGATCAACTAGGGTTTGCTCCTGCGGAGGGGGAGGCGACCGAGGAGGAAGGACCGGCCGGCGGTCGCTGCCCCGCAACCACCGTCGCCGCCGCACCTCCGGGCTGGGCCCTGGCGGCCGGCGATCACCGCCGGACAGCAGCCGAGGGCCGCGGGAGCGCCACAGCAGACCGCGCGAGCCCAGGCGGAGCCGCGCTGCTGTGGGCGGCCGCTGGCCGGCCCCCGACCGCCACCCAGGGCCGGCCGGCGCCAGGGGAGCCGCCGGCGAGCGGCTGTGGCCGGACGCCGCCGACCATTTCGGTCCCGGCGGACCGACGCCACACCCGGGAGAGGCCCTAGGGCTTGGGGCCCCCTATGGGGTCGGACGATGACCTCGAACTACGGTGATAGGTTCACGGGTCCGGGAAGGGGCTTAGCTGGAGTTCCGGCTCGGACGGGAGGGACGTAGCCGCCAGGAGGGGCGAGGAACACCGGAGGCAGCAATTTCTTTGGAGAAACGGCGGATCCCGCCAACGTCCAGAGAGGGGATCTACCCCCACGACGACCACCACGGGCGAGAGCAGTCGGTGACTACAGGGGTCCGGTGGAGGAGTGGGATGAGCAGGCCTGGGCTGACGAGCGGTATGAGGATGGTGACAGAGCCCCGTACGAGACCCAGCGGAGAGACACACCGTTGGAAGGAGGACGAGGCAGGGATGATATGCGCACGGTGACCTTAGCGCGGATCGCCGGCTGAAGAAACTGAAGCTACCCACGTTCGATGGTGCGGAACCGGACGAGTGGATTTTTCGGGCAGAGCGTTACTTCGAGGTCATGGAGTTGACTGAGGCGGAGGTACTCAGATGCATCGGGATCTACTTCGAGGGCCAGGCCCTGGCGTGGTACCGATGGAGGTCGGCGAGGACCCCATTCCGCAGCTGGGAGGAGTTGACTGCATACCTTTTGGACCGATTCCAGGAGACGGTAGGGGGAGACTTCTACGAGCAGTGGTCTTCTCTGCGACAGGAGGGAACGTTCGGGACTTCGTAGCGAGGTTCGAACTATTATCCGGACGTGTCAGAGGGGTGTCGGATGAGCTGCAGATCGGGATGTTTATGAAGGGCTTGAAGCCCTCCATACGAGCGGAGCTCCGGTTGCATAGTCCGCAGTGCTTAGAGGATCTGCTCCGCCTGGCTCACAAGGCAGAGGAGAAATTGACAGAGGAGAGACGTCTTAAGGACGCTTGGGGAGCATCGGGGCAGCACAGTCAGACGGGCCTAGTACTTCCACGACCAGCAGCGGAGGCTCAGGCACCAGTACCACCTAGACCCGCAGGCGGGATATGGGGCTCCATAGTACCGGGGAGGCGCTGTCGGATGCTGACATGAAGGCGAGAAGAGCAACTGGCTTGTGCTTCAGATGCGACGAGAGGTTCACTCCCGGTCATCGATGTGCGAGCAAGTTGCTGCAGATCGTGATCTTGCCCGACGAGGAGGAGGATCCGACGGAGGAAGAGCCGCTATAGCAACGACGCAGTTCCCAGATTTCCACCTTGAGGACAAGGTGGCTCTTTTAGGGGGGTATTGATGCGGGCCCACCTATTATCACCTACACACGTCGCAGAACGTGGAGCCATTTAGGCCCACTTTTTAGGCCTTTCAGTTATTTTAGTTATGGAGGGGTATTGTGGTCTTTCACCACAATAACCCTCCTAGGGTTTGCTTTTCTTTTCTATTTATAGTCAGGGCTAGCCGTCATTACTTTCATGCTTGGATTGAGAAAACTCTCTCAAGTGTCATCAAGAAGGATTTTATTACTTTGTTCCGTTCAATCAAAGTTGGGAGTTTTGTTCTTTTCCTATATTAAAGATCATTCTGTTTCTATTCCTCTTGTTCTTGTTTTATTTGCTTTCTTTTGTGAATCGATTGAGTCGATTCACAACAATTGGTATCAAGGAGACGTGGAGCCATTTAGGCCCACTTTTTAGGTCTTTCAGTTATTTTAGTCATGGAGGGGTATTGTGGTCTTTCACCACAATAACCCTCCTAGGGTTTGCTTTTCTTTTCTATTTATAGTCAGGGCTAGCCGTCATTACTTTATGCTTGGATTGAGAAAACTCTCTCAAGTGTCATCAAGAAGGATTTTATTACTTTGTTCCGTTCAATCAAAGTTGGGAGTTTTGTTCTTTTCCTATATTAAAGATCATTATGTTTCTATTCCTCTTGTTCTTAGTTTTATTTGCTTTCTTTTGTGAATCGATTGAGTCGATTCACAACAAAATGTCAGCATCCATACAAGAAGTAGGGTAGAGTGAGTTTACTGGAAACTGTTAAAGTACACCATACAGAGGATTGAAATATTGAATTCAAAGAGAAGCAAAAAGGAATATTCCAAATATAGATGATATACATATTCTAAAAAGGCAAAAGAATATGGGATTTCTTGATACACACAGCAGGCTCACCCATTCACCTC
>JANAVB010041756.1:0-15106 GCA_029216955.1 Iris pallida | reverse complement strand
GAGCGAGAGATCGTGTTTACCATCGACTTGATTCCGGGACAGCCCCAGTGTCAGAGAGAGTCTACAGGATGGCGCCGTCAGAGCTAGAGATATTGTACAAGATGATTGAAGAACTCAGAACCAAGGGATTCATTCGTGCTAGTGGATCGCCTTGAGGTGCCCCGATGCTTCTTGTAAAAAAGAAGGATGGTACTTCCATATTATGTGTAGATTATCGTACCTTGAACTCGGTGACAATCAAGAACAGATACCCTCTCCCAAGGATAGATGACTTGTTTGATCAACTCAAGGGGGCAGCAGTATTCTTGAAGATCGACTTGCGGTCAGGATACCATCAGATCAGAGTCAGAGAGCAGGACATCCCAAAGATAGCTTTTAGATCGAGATATGGCATTGGGAGTTCCTTGTGATGCCATTTGGAGCAACCAATGCGCCGACAGTATTCATGGACCTCATGAATCGTATCTTTATGCCTTATTTGGATCAGTTCGTGATTATGTTCCTAGACGACATCCTAGTCTACAACAAGAGTGAGGCGGAGCATGAGCAGCATCTCTGTATGGTTCTTCAGATTCTCAAAGAGCACCAATTGTATGCCAAGTTCAGTAAATACGAGTTCTGGCTCGATCGTATTCGTACTTAGGTCATATCATCACCCGAGGAGGAGTTGAAGTGGATCCCCAGAAGATCATGGCTATTGAAACGTGGCCGGTACCTAGCACAGTGGCAGAAATTCGCAGTTTTCTTGGCTTGGCCGACTACTACCGGCGATTTGTTTCAGACTTTGCTCAAATTTCAGCGCCATTGACCCAGTTGACCTGCAAGAATATGCAGTTTACTTGGACAGCAGAGTGCCAGGATTCTTTTGAGAGGTTGAAGCGAGGCTTGATGACGGCTCCTTTCTCACACTTTTAAATGGAACTAGAGGATTCTCAGTGTATTATGATGCTTCGGCAGAGGTTTGGGATGTGTTCGGATACAACATGGAAAGGTAATAGCTTATGCGTCATGACAACTTCGTGATCATGAGAGAATTACCCAACCCATGACTTGGAGCTGGCAGCAGTAGTGTTTGCACTTAAGCTTTGGAGGCACTACTTGTATGGAGATAGGGGGAGATTTTCACCGACCATAAGAGTCTGAAGTATGTGTTCACCCAGAAGGATCTCAACATGCGTCAGAGGAGATGGCTAGAGCTGCTCGTGGATTATGACATCAACTTATAGTATCATCCTGGGAAGGCCAACGTTGTTGCGGATGCATTGAGCAGGAGAGCCGAAGTTTATTTCTTAACATCGCAACCAGAGCTGTTAGCCGATCTTCAGAAGATGGGTATAGAAGTTGTCCTCCCTTCCAGTCAGTATGGCATTGATGGCCAGCATACAAGTTCAGTCCACTATAGTCGAGAGGATCCGGATGGCGCAGTCAGCAGATTCCAAGCTTCAGCGACTCAGAGCAGAGTGTGAGGCAGGACGAAGACCAGAGTTATGTATCCATGAAGATGGTACACTTAGGCATGGAAGGCGTCTTTGTGTACCCAGTGGAGATATCAGACATGAGATCATGGCAGAGGCCCACAGTTCACAGTATTCCATTCATCCCGGTGGCACGAAGATGTACCGTGATATCCGTCAGCACTTTTGGTGGAATGGCATGAAGAGGGAGATAGCCTGATTTGTCTCTCGTTGTTTAGTCTGTCAACAAGTTAAGGCTGAACATCAGAGACCAGCTGGACTACTTCAACCATTGCCAATTCCAGAGTAGAAATGGAAGCATATAACCATGGATTTTGTGACTGGATTGCCTAGATCCCCGGCTGGCAGAGATGCTATTTGGGTAGTTATAGACAAGCTCACGAAGGTGGCTCACTTTCTCCCGTTCAGAGTTGGTCAGTCGACGGCTCAGCTAGCGGAGATGTATCTCCGGCAGATTGTCAGATTACACGGTGTACCAATTAGTATCACCTCGGACAGAGATTAGATTTACGTCGCACTTTTGGCATAGCCTGCAAGAGAGTTTGGGGACTCACCTCCAGTTCAGCTCAGCGTATCATCCACAGACAGATGGTCAGTCAGAGCGTACCATACAAATCTTGGAAGATATGTTGAGATCTTGTACACTCGACTTCGGTGGTTCGTGGGAAGATCACCTGCACCTGGTAGAGTTCTCGTACAACAACAGTTTCCAAGCTAGTATCCAGATGACACCGTTCGAGGTACTGTATGGTAGGAAGTGCCGATCCCCACTAGCATGGGACGATGTCGGAGAATGGCATATGCTCGGTCCAAAAATGATTGCTTCAGACCGTTGAGGTGGTGGAGATTCAGAGATCATCTTCGAGTTGCCCTAGATCGCCAGTGTCATTGGGCCGATTCTCATCGGCGCCCTCTTGAGTTTTTGTCGACGACCATGTATTCCTGAGGATTTTGCCTAACCATGGCGTCATTTATTTCGGCGTGCGGAAAAAGCTTAGTCCTAGGTATATAGGGCCATTTGACATTCTGGAGTGAGTAGGAGATGTATCCTCTCGTCTCGCTCTTCCACCATCGCTACGTGAGGTGTATGACGTATTTCATGTCTCCCAACAACGGTATATCCCGGACCCGAGCCACATCCTGGATCATTCGGAATTGGTTGTTGGTACCAACCTTTCGTATGAGGAGAGGCTCGTGTCTATATTGGACCGGAGAGAGATGACACTCAAGAACAAGACTATCAAGTTAGTCCGAGTTGCTTGGGGTCATCACTCTTTGGGTGAGTCAACGTGGGAGCGTGAGAATGATATCCGATCGCGATATCTCGACCTGTTTGACTCGTGAGGTATAATATCTTTCTTATGCCTTACACTTCGAATCCTTGCTTGCATATTTGATTGCTTGATTGATTGCTTAGCTGTAGATTGCATCTGATAGTGTAACTTGTCCGGAACTCTAGCCTCTTTAATTACATTCCGAGGAAAGAATTCTTTTAAGGTGGGTAGAGTTGTCACCCTCGAAATCCGTGTTACGTATTTTCGTATACGTGTACATATTTCAGGTCCGTATTTTTATTAGTCATAGTTAGCTAGTCATGATTTTATTTTAGTATTGCATTGGCATGGTTATTTTGGCATTTCATTGGTTATGGCTTAGCTTGGTTCGGTTTAGCTTGGTTTGGTTTGCTTTTGGGTTCATCATGAACCAAAAAAAACCCTACCTACTACCACCATCATCATTTAAAACCCAACCCCCTTTCTCTCTCATTTTTACTCTTCATTTATTTCTTCATCTTAACTTCTCCACCTACCAAGAGAAGCTTAGGCAAGTGCAACTTGCTTCATGGAGAAACTCAATATTGTTGTTCTATTGTCTTCCTCGCGAGATTCTAAGATACTTTAGAACTTGGTATTTTTCATTTTGATGGATTTTTTTTTATAGATCTAAGTTTATATCATTTTTGGTTTTTTGGGTATTAAACTTCATTATTTTTATGTTTGATTGTTCCATGTTGTAGAGAATTCGATTTTACCCAAAATAGACCTTTGAAAAGTTGGATTTCGACTTGTTTTGAGGAAGTTATGGGCAAAAATATTTTTGGCCATTTCTATGTTCATCTGTGCTGATTCTGGCAGAGACGATAAATAGTATCCGAGCCGCATATGGGACTACCGCATAGTGTCCGAACCGCATATGAGGGTGCTACATAGTGCCGCATAGTATCCCAGCCGCATATGGGAGTGCCGTATAGTGCCGCATACTGTCCGAGCCGCATATGAGGGTGCTGCATAGTACCGCATAGTGCTGCATAGTATCTGAGCTGTATATGCGAGTGCCGCATAGTGCCACATATTGTCCGAGCCGCATATGAGGGTGCTGCATAGTGCCGCATAGTACTGCATAGTATCCGAGCCGCATATGGGAGTGCTACATAGTGCCGTATAGTGCGCGTAGTATCCGAGCCGCATATGGAGTGTCATATAGTGCCGCATAGTATCCGAGCCGCATATGAGGGTGATGCATAGTGCTGCATAGTGCTGCATAGTATCTGAGCCGTATATGGAGTGCTGCATAGTGCTGCATAGTACTGCATAGTATCCGAGCCGCATATGGGAGTGCTGTATAGTGCCGTATTGTATCCGAGCCGCATATGGGGGTGCCGCATAGTGCTGAATAGTGCGCATAGTGCCTATTTTAGCTGTTTTTGGCTATTTTATGTCCAATTTGGTCAATTTGTGGCCAGAATTTCTTCCAACTCCCAACATAAAAGTGGTAGATCTTTTCCTTGGCTTCAAGAGCATGTTATTAGCTATTTTATGCAAGTTTTCTCATTATTATAATGTAAGGATAGAACATGATAGTGGCCCGTCATGGCGCATCTTGACAAGTAAACATGACATATAATCTGGAACGCCGTTGCGACGGCTATCTCGACATGCTAGTAATCCTCTTGATACCGTGGACGATTGTGCTTGTACAAATAAACCAGTCTTGTCTTGCATCATGTCTAGGATAGGGACCCCTGAATACCACGGTCAGGGGTACCTACTGAATTCAACTAAGGCTAATAACTAGAATAATCCAGTAGTCATGAAGAGATTTCCCAGCTACAGGCAATCCCATTATCTGGGAGCTCAAGTGGACTTGTAGCCTACCGACGAGTAGGGCACATTTCCAGCACACAGTCACGTGTTGCATTCTTCATAAATGGACATTCGACCTGAATAACGGATGGTCTGCAGGGCTTGTGGCTGTTGGGATAATCTCATTGCATCTTGCTAGTAACTAGGCCTGTGATAACTATTAGTTAAAAGTATCAAGCCGTACTCTTGATTGGCCATGATTGATTGGATGAAGTTTATTCCAGCTTAGTCTTATCCTGATCCTGTGTAAGATTGTGACATGACATGATTATTGATGCTTGCCTTAACAATAAAGATCAGGGTCCAGTTCTGTTCAGACGAAGGGTTACAACCCCGGTCCTTGTTTGGTTTAAGGGTTGTAACCTGGCTTCCGGAGCAGTTCTGTGTCCTCTCTTCGTTTATTGTCTTCACTGTACCAATAGTATTGAGACGGATTTCTATTCAGGTGAAGGGCTGCAACCCAGGTCCTTGTTTGGTTTAAGGGTTGTGACCTGGCTACTTGAATGGTTTCTTCGTACTCAATTTGTTGTTATCTCTATTATTATCAGTTCTTTATTTATTATTTATCTTTAATATTCTATTGTGATATGCTGGTTTTGTTCTAAGTGAAGCCTCCTTTGTGGCACTTGCTCTTTCTGGGGTCTGACCCAGCTAGTTTTGTGTGGCCAGATATCGGAGCAGCACCAGAGGATCCACCTGTCTTCCAGCCAGATGGTGACCGCCAGGCGTAACCCTGGCAACGAGTGGGTTTTTTTGTCCTCCCACTTTATTGTAAAAATTATTCTTTTGAGGCATTTAGCCGGCGAACACGTGTTATCTCGTATTGTACCTTTATTTACTGTCTGCCTACGGGCTGTAACATGATTGACAGATCCTAGGGTTGATCATGTATGACTGAACTCTTGCTAGTCTTGTCATTTTGTACGACTAGCTTTATGATCATCCAATATGTAATGTATGGGACGCCTTGCTATATATTTGGTGCTCTGACATCTTGTAACTATTATTGCTTGCTTGAGATTGAGACAATAGGCTTGTTCATGACCATAGGAGACTGTTGGCTTGTAGTTAAACCCTCATGTATCTAGACAGCCGTGACCGTATAGCGAGGTGGGTTGCACTTCAATATACGTAGCTGGCTATGTACGCCTCCGCTCTCCAGTTTTCTATTTCTGGGGCGATACAGTGGGACACAGCTCCTCGAAGTCATCTGTAATATTTCAACAGGTCCAGTCATGATTGAAGCGAGCACAGTACATCTCACGCAGTTATATCATGACAGGAATAAAATACAGGCAATAGAGTAAGATACATGAAACGCTGAAGAATATACATAAAGTAAAAGAGAAGACTGTAATGAAATATCTACTATAAGTAAAGAGCTACAGTGAACTAGTGATTTAGAGTACAAGCTAGACATGTGAACGGCTTGATAATAAACATAAGAGTTTGCACACGACTACACTACTTTAGAAATTGTCCACATGACTATTTATACTCCACCGTACCCCAATCAATACACAAGGATCCGTTCAAGTTATGTTATTGCATATGAAATTCACATGGGGGCCCATAAATGGGTGCACATGAAAATAAACATGGGGGCTCCGTGATCATGAGATTACATGAATCACGAGAGTGCACATGAATGGTAAAAGCACAAGAATACATGATAAAGTGAAACGCACATGACATGATGTATCTGATGCTCCCGAGGGGGATAACATCGTATGAAAAGATCCATATAGTACAATCCGTGTTTCTATCGTGTCAGATCAAGTAAAATAATCTAGAGCAAGAAAATACTCCTAGCAAGTATAAAAGGTCAGAGAATGTACTCGCCTGATATCCTGAATGTTTGGAAGAAAATACTGCCTGAGGAGTGGTGTCTGGCTCCTAATAGAATAGTACAAGTCATAACATATCCAACTAATAAAGTAAGCTACTATGATGCAGTCTACATGATATTAGGTCAATCCTAGACCAAAGTCAACCCTGGTCAACTTCAGTCAACTAAATAGTAAAAGTTAGGTCAACTAGGTCAACCTAGACCCAATCAAGTCTCACTAGGCCTAACCAGTCTACCCTAGCAAGTACACACCATACACAAGTCTATATGACTCTACACATGTGTATATTTCATATACACAAGACCACAAAAGGATTACCATAGGCTATGTTATCTAGGTTATATGCCATAGGCTATACACATACAATTTCATACATTTATACACACTATCCATATAGGCTATACCTATATTGTATTACAAATCACATTGGTTATATATATATATAGAGAGAGAGGTTAGAGGGAAAAACTTGTATATGTGATGTGTGTCTAACATAGGCATGTATGTGTGTGTGAATGAGGTCTGAAATCACTGTGCAAACATGTGTGTATAGATGCAAGGTTATCTCAGATTAGGCATGACAGTGTGTGGCTAATCCCAGTTAATTTTAGTATACATTGAGGGAAAGACAGTGCTTGTGTGTGTGAGTGTTCTGTACAATCTCAGGTTTAGTAAATGGCAGTTAGGAACAGTGTAATGGATTAGCACATTTGTGAAAACAGGTATTCAATCTCAAGTTTGGTACAATGCCAAGTGTGTCTCAGTTGTTCAGATTTACAGTTTACAAGTGAAGTCCCAGATTTGTGTGTATACATGCAGTCATTTCAGAATTTGTGTGTGTGTGTAGAACCATCATTCTCAGGTTTAGTTTATAGGTGTCAACAGTGATTCCCAGTCCAGGTTTGATATTTACCACAGTATTTACATAATAAAAATTTTCAGGAAAATGTAACAGGAATACCCAGGCTATGGTTTCAGTTCAACCCCATACAACCATTCATGAAACACATCAACCCGACCCTAACATGTTATCCATATGTTTAGCAACTAATCCACATTCAATTTACATGATACTAACACTTAAATGTAATTCAAAAAAGGAAAAATGTGAGTAATATGAAACTAACTCCATTCCAACATGACCCTTCGCTCCAGGTTTCAGTGTGTGCATACATAGGCTAAGGCTACATTGCATATATTCAGTCTAATAGAGTATGCATCCTAGGTTTCAATTATAGGTGTCAACAGTTAATTACAATGAACAAGTCTCAGGAAGTCAGAATTAAAGCAGTATAATAGGGAAACATTCCCAGGTTTCAGTTCCAGATTGAATGGACCAATGTCCTGTGCAATCTCAGGTTCACAAACAGTGTCAATGAGAGCAATCTATTTAACCCATATCAACAGTGTCTCAGGTTTGGAATGAACCCAGGTTTGTGTGTATGTGTCTCTGTTAAGTTAATCTCACGTTGTATCATAACACAAATAAATCATAACACAAATAACCCATTCAATCTCAGGAATTCTCATTGACAGATTTCAACTATTGAGACCCAACCCACATGTAATTTGAACACAACTAACCAACTAAATCACCAAGAACTGAACCCTATCATGATTCTCATTATAACAGCAACTAAACCACACTTAATTACAGGATAACAACATTTAAAAGTAATTCGAAATGGAGAAAATAGTGTATACATTCACTGATACTTGACAGTATCAGTAAATGGGGATTTCCATTTCAATCATAGAAATAACAATTTATATGCTAGGTTAATGGTTGTATTTAGTCGAACATATGCACGTGTTATCCATATAGTATCGTGTCCAAAAATAGGACACGAGCGTGTTCAGAACACACGAATCATAACATACGACTGACACAGACCGTATGACCAGTGCACGAGTCCTAGCACTCTCGACACGTAGCCATTGGACACGAGACTTTGGGAGTGTCGTGTCAGACGTTGCCCTAAGCTCTGTGTCCAAGGACACGTGTCCATGTGCCCTAGAACGCCCGTACGGACACGCGAGTAGCAGGACAGTCCAGTCACGCGCACGCGGGGCGTGTCCACGAGTCCAACTTGACACGAACTGGACTCAATCCGTGTTCAGTCAAAGGGAAATCAATAATCCACATAAAAACAAGAATTCATATTCAAAAACATTTCAAAACAGAGTGGAAATGTCCACTGTGGCATTTCGTCGAACACTATTAAACCTAGACTGATACGTGTCCGATACGGACACGTAAAGGACACGACACCACACGAAACCTATTCCTACAGTTAGAGGACACCTAGGGCTATGCAAATATACCAAGAAATTGAAAATCTAATGGTTGAATAGGAAGTTACCTATGTGGTGCTCCTCCTCAAGAAAGCTCAATAATGGAGATCCTTCCTAGCTAGCTCAAAGCCCCAATAGAGTTCAAAACTGAAGTTACCCTCCACCAACAGTAGGAGAACAGAAATTAGGTTACAATGCAAGAAGTTTGAATGAAAATAGATGAGTATTGATCAAAATAGAAAAGTTTGAAGGAAGAACAAACCTTGCTTTTGAAAAAATTGAGGAATGAACAAAAGAGGCAAGTATTTTTCGGAGACATTAAATAGGGGGTGGGTTTGGATCCCTAGGCCGGCCAATACTTTCTAAGGTTAGGGTTTTGGGAATAGATCAAGGGCTCTCCTATCATTTAGTCAAATCAAGGGTCTAAAATCTAGGTTTCACACTAGTCTAAGTTACAACCTAGTTAGCTCTAACTAATCATGACTTAACCAAAATTAATCATAACTAACTAATACTAACCATGGCTAACTAAGACTAGCTAGCTAATCTAGGTTAGGTCCAATCTAGATTAGGGCTAATCATAACACATGGCAACTAATTAAATAATATTAAAATCACACCATTCTAATAAATATATATTAAATTCAAATAAATTCAAGATGACAAAATACCCTCAAACTAGAATGTGGTAGTGACAAATCTACCCTCCTTAAAAAATTTCGTCCTCAAAATTGAAAGGCGAAACTAAACAGATGAGAAGGATAGACAATCATACCTCGCGGTCCAAAAAGATAAGGGTATCGCTCGCGCATCTCATCCTCCCGCTCCCAGGTAGACTCTCCTGGAGATTGATGCCTCCATGCGACGCGAACCAAGGATATCACCTGGTTTCTCAGTACCTTCTCTCGGCGATCCAGAATCTACTGGCTGCTCTGGATAACTGAGAATAGGTCCCACCTCAATCTCCGAGTGATGAGTACATGGCTTGGGTCAGCCACGTACCATCTCAACTGTGATACGTAGAATACGTTGTGGACACCCACTAGTGCAGGTGGCAAGTCTAGCCTGTATGCCATCACGACTCTCCCGCTGATCACGAAAGGTCGATGAAGCGCGGGCTAAGCTTCCACCTCCACCAAAATGTATGGTACCACGACGGAGATATCCGCAGAAAAACCATGTCTCCGACCTAAACACAAACAAGGTCATGTTACTAAATAATCAAACATGATCAATCAAACAATCAACCTACTTCTAATCCTATCTCTAATCAACTAAGTCAAACATAGTCAATGGTCAACTACCGATCAACAACTAGTCAATTTGTCAACATCCAAGCACTTGGTCAAAACTGGTCAACTAAGTCAACTTGGACTATTGGGTCAATGGCTAATCTAGGTATAGTCTATAGTGTAAAAACAAATATCAAGACCAACTAAATCCTAAGTTACAAACATACACTTGTATACTCTACATTAAACTAGACTCATAACTTCTAACCCTTACCTTAACACATACTCTAAAATACCTCACATACCCCATATATCTTACCCTCTAATACCCATATATCTCTGATGTAACCCCATAGAACCCACACTATTCTAAGTGTATCATCTATGCATACATATAGACTAACCATCTCATATGCCTAATCTATATAATATATGTAGAACCCCTTAACCCATATTACTTATCACATATATCCCATAATATATACACAATATAGCATTAGCCTAACATGGAGGTTTACTAGCACAAGTAGCAATTTAACCAAAATAAGGGCAGGACATGCAATGGGGTGAAAGTATGTAAAGTACAGGAATGAATGAGTGCATGCGAATCAAGGACATGCAATGAATGTTATGTGAAGTGCAGGGCCTGTGCTAAGGTGCAGTGCCAATTTGTGTGGACACTTCAGGTATACAGGATACTAAGGTAGTGTAATAGTTCATCTATATGTAGGACATGATCAAATTTGTAGGTTATATGCCTAAGTAGCTAGGAATGAAGTGTCAATTGCAAAAGAGTGAAGTGTGAATTGTGTATCTGAGTCTAACATGTCAGGAAAGTCGTGATAATGATGAAGCACAAGATGGCGTGTCCGAGTAGGACATGAAGGTCATGGGTGCCTTACTGGAAAGGGTAAGGAAAAATAATAAATCATCAAGGCTGTAAGACATACTAAAATCCTATATGGAAATTGGTTGGTCAGGAGAATCATCTATGATGGGTTATTATTCTAATACCAATGCTAACTACCATCTCTAGAGTACAGACACCCTACAAGTCATCATATCATTACACTATAAAAGATCTACATATGAATAAGTTCTACAAAACTAAAATATCCCTACTCCTAAGTTATTTGATGATAGAATACAATTTTATAACTACAGAAAGGTATGATAGAGATGATATGTTTAAAAACCTTCTCAAGATATAATCTGATAATCATACGTCTGTCCAAAATATGTTACTCAGAGTCTTCGTTATGCTAGTGAGCAAGGCTACGATAATCACAGAGTCCTTGACTAAGGTACATACCTCTAGAATTATGGTATTTAAAATTTTTGTATTGCCGCATGCTTGACAGCGAAACTTTAAATCCTACACCCGAGAAATGTCCAAAATCTGACTATATGTCCTCACTATGCCAGCTAATACGACCATCGAAGATCCTAGATCCCATAACTGAGGTGACCTAGCCCATATGATTTATCTTGGTAGAAAAAAATAAATTAAATCGACAATGAATACCAAGAATCAGATTTATCTACGAACAAAAGTAAGCAAGATCTGTTGGAACTGAATTTCGAGAGTTAAAATATGGCAAGGAGCGGAATTGAGATGAACAGAACCTGCGATAAGCTCCCCTACTGCATGTGCACCCTCAGTTGCCATGGCGGAAGCTCGTCCCTGCTGGCCTTCTCCAACCTGATGTTGCGCGATCTCTGCTGCTGAGTCTGTAAGGGTAGCCCCTTCTGCTGGCTCACGGAGCCCTCTCCTGCTCCCTGAGCTGTCCGTCCAGAAAACTTGGGATACCCTCTTAACTGGTGATATGATGCTCCGCAAAGTAGGTACTTGCCTAAACTTATTCGGCATTTACTCCAATCGTGCCCTGGTTTCCTGCAGAAAGGGCAACTGGTAACATGCTGCTGTCTAGGGGTCTGCTGGTCTGTAACGGTGGTCCCCTCGACTGTTCTGTCGGAGCCCTAGCTCCTACTGCTACCTGAGTCATTACTGTCTGGCTCTCGGGACACTACCTACCACCGATGCCCGCTGAACCACAAAGTAAACACCTGCCAAGCCTCATCTTGCAGTCGTTCCACCCATAGCCTACCTTTTTGTAGAAGTTGCACCTAGCGTCCTGCTGCTGTCTGGATGCCTGGTGGAAATATGTACGTCTTGACCCTGAAGGTGCTGATGAACAGGCACCTGCTGATACTGATGCTGAATCTATACGTGAGGCCTCTTAGCCTGACCTCCACTGCTGCTAACTCCATGAATGTATCTCCCCTCTTGAAAACTGTTGCCGCTGAGTTTCCACTATCTGCTGGAAAGAAGAACAACCGTGCCACATCCTCTGATCCTGATGCGACTGCTGTTGAAGAACATTCGGGATGACTGGGGAAAGTCTCGGAGTAGGAAGAGGTGCACTCACATAAGCTGCAGATATCCCAGCCTGAGCTGGCATAATAGGAGCTGCAGTCTCGAGGCCCTGCTGATCAGGACGAGGAGTGGCAGACCCCTCTGTGGTGTCTTCCCGATCGAGACGATGAGATTGTGTCTCCATAACCATCCTGAAGACAGATCAAACGAGAGGACAATCACTGAGAATGAAGCAATAACATAAGGATGACGGTTTATTTTCAAGAAAGACAATAATGCAGCAAATTTTTAGGTAACAAGAATCTGATTAAGAGTTTTTTCTAAATGATTGAGTATCTTTAAAATATGTCCTATCCTACTGTAGGCTGTAGTGATACTCTAGTTCAAATACCACTACATAAACTCGACCTGCATGGGCACCACTAAAAATGTGTTACGACCCGCACCCTAGAGTAAGGGCACGAGACGTGGGTACGTCCAGCCTACGCCACAGTGTCGACGGTAGAACGTTGTCCTAGGTCACATACATCTAACAGTTATAAGGTACCTGTACAGTTTATACACTCCGAATGGAGGTGACATAAATAAGTACAACTCAATCATAACTAAGGAAGAAAGTACGATACGATAGAATAGAAAAACACAGAATCCACAGATGATAAATACAAGATAGAGAGATAACTGAAAATCTAAGATAAACATCTCCACAAATCCAGAGTACAAACTCCAATATATACAAGTGTATCTGACATAACATGAAGATAAATAGAACTAGCCTAGCTAACTAGCCTAGTCTATAGGGTAGTGTCATCAGCAAGTGCTGGGTCCTCCTGAGGGTCCAGCTCAAGTGTGTCGTCTAAGCCTCTCCGTAATAGGTGGGACATAGCTCCTCGAAGTCATCTGTAATATTTCAACAGGTCCAGTCAGGACAGAAGTGAGCACAGTACATCTCACGCAGTTCATATCATAACAGAAATAAAATACAAGCAATAGAGTAAGACACATGAAACGCTGAAGAATATACATAAATAAAAGAGAAGACTGTAATAAAATATCTACTATAAGTAACGAGCTACAGTGAACTAGTGATTTAGAGTACAAGCTAGACATGTGAACGGCTTGATAATAAACATGAGAGTTTGCACATGACTACACTACTTTGGAAATTGTCCACATGACTATTTATACTCCCCCGTACCCCAATCAATACACAAGGATCCGTTCAAGTTATGTTATTGCACATAAAATTCACATGGGGGCCCATAAATGGGTGCATATGAATATAAACATGGGGGCTCCGTGATCATGAGAGTACATGAATCATGAGAGTGCACATGAATGGTGAAAGCAAAAGAATACATGATGAAAGTGAAACGCACATGACATGATGTATCTGATGCTCCCGAGGGGACAACATCGTATGAAAAGATCCAAGTACTAATCTGTGTTTCCATCGTGTCAGCATCAAGTAAAATAATCTAGAGCAAAAAATACTCCTAGCAAGTATATAACGGTCAGAGAATGTACTCGCCTGATATCCTGAATGTCTGAAAGAAAATACTGCCTGAGGAGTGGTGTCTGGCTCCTAATCAGAAGTACAAGTCACAACATGTCCAACTAATAAAGTAAGCTACTATGATGCAGTCTACATGATATTAGGTCAATCCTAGACCAAAGTCAACCCTGGTCAACTTCAGTCAACTAAATAGTCAAAGTTAGGTCAACTAGGTCAACCTACCCAATCAAGTCTCACTAGGCCTAACCAGTCTACCCTAGCAAGTACACACCATACACAAGTCTATATGACTCTACACATGTGTATATTTCATATACACAAGACCACACAAGGATTACCATAGGCTATGTTATCTAGGTTATATGCCGTAGGCTATACATATACAATTTCATACATTTATACACACTATCCATATAGGCTATACCTATATTGTATTACAAATCACATTGGTTATATATATATATATAGAGAGAGTTAGAGAGGGGAAAAAATTATATGTGAGTGTGTGTCTATACATAGGCATGTGTGTGTGAATGAGGTCTGAAATAGTGTGTAAACATGTGTGTATAGATGCAAGGTTATCTCAAATTAGGCATGACAGTGTATGGCTAATCCCAGTTAATTTTAGTGTACATTGAGGGCAAGACAGTGCTTGTGTGTGTGAGTGTTCTGTACAATCTCAGGTTTAGTGAAATGGCAGTTAGGAACAGTGTAATGGATTAGCACATTTGTGAAAACAGGTATTCAATCTCAGGTTTGGTACAAATGCCAAGTGTGTCTCAGTTGTTCAGATTTACAGTTTACAAGTGAAGTCCCAGATTTGTGTATACATGCAGTCATTTCAGAATTTGTGTGTGTGTGTAGAACCATCATTCTCAGGTTTAGTTTATAGGTGTCAACAGTGATTCCCAGTCCAGGTTTGATATTTACCACAGTATTTACATAATGAAAATTTTCAGGAAAATGTAACAGGAATACCCAGGCTATGGTTTCAGTTGAACCCCATACAACCATTCATGAAACACTCAACCCGACCCTAACATGTTATCCATATGTTTAGCAACTAACCCACATTCAATTTACATAATATTAACACTTAAATGTAATTAAAAAAAAAAAAACAGTGAGTAATATGAAACTAACTCCATTCCAACATGACCTTAGCTCCCAGGTTTCAGTGTGTGCATACATAGGCTAAGGCTACATTCCATATATTCA